>JASVEL010002404.1:0-141410 GCA_032618575.1 Nicotiana noctiflora | reverse complement strand
CCTTAGAAGCTCGAAATGATTAATAAAATTAGTGATGACCCTTTGGGTCGTCACAAAATATTTTTATATTTTCAGAGCCCTCGTACTCTCACGAGTGTAACCATACCAAAACTATACAATTCGCATGTCATTTCGACCCTCAAATCAAGGATTTATCAATTTTCAATTTTAGGGCTCAAAATCCCAATTTTTACCATCCAAACACGGATAAAAATAGAAACCAGCAGAGATAATCAAGGAGAAATATCAAAATAAAGTTCCGATATTTACCTCCTTGATGAGACGAGAACAACTCCGTGAAAATCACCTCAATCGGAGCTCTAGAACTCAAGATATGCCCAAAATACTAAACTTCTCGATTTTAAACACTGTCCAGGCCCATTGTCCGCTTTTGCGAATAATTTTTGCATATACGAGACCGCTTTTGCGGTTCTATTTCCTCTTTTGCGGTTCCACATCTGCGGTCAAATTCCGTTTTTGCGGTTCTGACAGACACCAGCACTTTTCTCGGCACGAAAACAAGCATAACTTCCTCATACGATGTCCAAATTCGAAGATTCTTTTTGCTATGGCTCCAAAATTACGATACGGATCTAATGGTTCAAACAAAACTGAATTTGGAGATCATTTACTTAATATGGTACCCCTTTATGTTCAAATAAACAATGTTGAAACATCAAATAAGAGCGTGATCACAACCCGAAACACACCCAAGGCCCCCAGGACCCCAATCAATCATACCAACCAACCCCAAAACACATTACGGACTTTCTCGAGGCCTCAAACCACATCAAACAACTCTAAAACCATGAATTACACCCGTATCAAACTTTATGAACTTTGAAGTTTCTAACTTCTATTTCTGATGCCAAAACCTATCAAATCGCGTCCGATTGACTTCAAATTTTGCACACACATCCAAAATGATATATCGAAGCTACATAAACTTTCGGAATTCCATTCAGACTATCGGATCAAAATCTCACCTATCAATCGAAATTCGCCAAAATACTAACTTTGCCAATTCAAGCATAATTCTACACCGGTCATCACAAAAATATTTCAGACACACTCCTAAGTCCCAAATCACCTAACGAAGCTATCCGGACCATAAAATTTGCATTTCGAGCCCGATATCAAAATTTCCACTTTCGGTCAAGCTTCTTAAAAACCTTCAAATTCCCACCTTTGCCCAAACGACTTCAATATGACCTACGGACCTCCGAATCATTTTCGATCGCTCTCCCAAATCCATAATCACTATACGGAGCTACATCCAGTCTCCAAATTCCAAACGGACATCGATAACGCTGAAATGCACTTCAAGTCAAACTTATGAAATTTCTTCCAAAATGCTAACTTCCACAATAAGTGCCAAAATGCTCCCGGGTTATCCAAAACCTAAACCGGGCATATGCCCAAGTCCGATATCATTATACGAACCTGCTAGACCCTTCAGATCCTGATTTTGAGGTCGTTTACTCCAAAATCCAATCCTAGCTCATTCTTTCAACTTAAAGCTTCTAAAATGGAAATTTTCATTTAAATTTAACTCCATCTCCCTGAATTTAGATTTCGACCGTGCAAACAAGTCATAATACCGAAATGAAGCTGTTCATGGCCTCCACGGAGCGTTAGTACTCAAAATGACCGGTCGGGTCGTTACATTCTCTCCCACTTAAACATACGTTCGTCCTCGAACGTGCTGAGAACTGTACTGGAGTAGTCTGAAATCATTTTTTTAGCATCTTATGCACCTTCATGTGCTTCCAGAACTCAGCTGAGCACATTAGCCTGATATAATATGAAGATATTCCCTTTTATTCAAACAAATAAGTATTAGAGCCTAATTCCAATATCTGGAATTCTATGTCAGACTTGTTTTCATCAAGAGATCACTCAATTATTCACCACACGCAGGACTTTACTGGATTCTTACCTTGCAACTCAAAATCCACAGGACCACGATAATACTTTTATGACCAAATCAGCCAAAATTCAACGAATCAGATGCTCCCATTGCACCTCATGATCTACATAGGTCTCATTCTAACTTTTACAATACTGACACGACGGAAGAGATGTTCCGATATTCATAACCAACTACTGAACCAACAATTCATTGGGTCCATATTCCTGACAAGATCCATTACCTTGTCCAAACCCAGAGAATGATCTTTTTCTCTATAATATATACTTCATATAATCAGTTTGCACTGACCCAAAATCCCATAACCTCATCTCACCCAGTACGAACTGCTCTGGCAATAAGCCACCTCAGACATAATCAAAAGTCCTACAAGATGACACAATGTGTCAGTAGGCCACTAATTCGTACGTGATACAAAAGGAAGGCGACCACTAGAGAGAACAATTCAACTCTCACACTAACATGGACTTTCTCAGAAAAATAGGAAATAAAACACATAAAAGCAAATATGGACACTGAAATAAACATCACACCGTTGCGGCGTGTAACCCGATCCCAACAATATACCCATGGCGCCGTGCCACCCGATCCAAATAGTATACCCATGGCGGTGTGCCACCCGATCCAAACAATATAACCATGGCAGTGTGCCACCCATTCCAAATATAAAACTCACTCAAGGAGCCATACGTCGAGCTGAATAGATCATCACATCAAAATACTGAATATTGATCATAAGCACACTAAGGTGCATGATATCATTCACAAGGAAACATATAGCGCTATTGGCTACAAACTCAAGCACAACTGAGGTGCGATACATAATCTAAGTCTCAAGAGCCATCATGCTCATATAACATCACCGCTGAGCAGAACCTCAACACATAAAGAATTTACCAAGCCATCTCACAACTCATACGGCGCAATATATCTTTACATCATTTAACTAACCACAAGATAAGACCGCGACTACCCCTCCATAAGGGGCGCATTACTAGAAGAAACACAATTGGTCTAACGCAAGGCTCACTTCCACATTTAAATCTATCCACCGACCTTAAGTCTATCCTGGTCATGCCAAGCTAAGCCAATAATATTTCACATGTCTATAACCCACTAAGCGGAGTGCCTCCAAGCATAAATTCTCGAATGGATGATATTACAAAAATCCTCATACTTGGCTTAAATTTCTAACCAATCAAGTGACAACATGTCACACCTACACAATCTTCTTGTGGGACAAGCTCCCACCATCTTCCGAATAATTAACGGGCCTGCACATTCAAACCACCGGCTGCACTAACACTGAAAAGCGATCAGGAGTCCCTAACCGGGATGCAACGCCTTTCTCACAGAACACCGATCTCTAGTGATACTCACGTTAATACCCATCTTACTCAAAACACTGAAACCCTTTTTCTGCTCATCCGAGATCTTTATACACATTCATTGACCGAACTGCAACCTTGGTCCTTACTTCAAATTCCATACCACTCACTGCACCTCAGGTGCCGATATACGATAAACACAATTTCCATCACAGCTCTAGAACTGATGATAGGCTAATATTTCATCACATAAGACTTTCCATTTAACTCACTTTAGGAGAACTATAGCAACATACATGCGAATTCTCATAACTATCGAATATGATAATATCTAAGTAGTGGTCCAAGCCACCATAACCCTTCCCGAGATCTGCCAACTCATAACATGCCCCTAATAGAAGAATACTTTTGATGTGCCGGAGAGATTCGGCACATTTACATACTAATTGCTCTTATATTAGCTTGTTTCACTGCAAAATGTAGTCCATACTTATGTGATTTTGTGGTTTTACAGATAAAGAGGAAGAAAAGACCAAGTACTCAAAAATAGACGCAAAAAGATAAGAAAGAGGGCAAGTTGGGCAAAAGAGCAAACCTGCGGTCCAATATGCGGTCGCAGACTGGATGTGCGGACCGCAAATTAAGCAACCAAATCGCAGAACTAAATAGTGAATGGAGCTGAAATGCACGGCAAGAATGCGATATCTTTTGCGATCGCACATTCAATATGCGGTCCGCACTTCTGCCGCATAATGAACACAGAGGAAACCTAAGAGGCAAGTCTGCGGTGCTTTCTGCGGTCGCATAATCAACATATGGACCGAAAAATGGTAACGCGATCAACACATGAACAACTAGGGTTCCATTCCGCGACACCGCCTCTCAAGATTGCGGACCGCAGACCTGTTATGCGACAGATATGTGGTCGCATACGTGACCTGGAAGGGCAAACTTGTCCGCTTTTTGTCAGATCTTGGTCCCTCTATAAATAGCTTTTTAGAATTTTGTTTATGGGCATCTTGTGCGGACTTTATACTACACTCCAAGACTTTATTACTCATCTTTTTGGAAGCTTTTGGTTGAAGAATCTTTTACTTTGTAAGCATTTGTGACATTTATTACACCTTGTGTTTTATATTTTAGCATGTGTGGCTAAGTCTAAATACTAAGGTTGTGAACCCTAAATGGGTGTTATGTAAATGGGTGTTTAACATTGAATATATGCATAATGGTTGGTTGATATTTCTTCACTTCTCATTCTTCATTTATTATTGGTGGTTGTAAACACTAATTAAAGCCATTAAAGTCCTACCTTGCTTGGAAAAGTGGGTTAGATCTTGGAAGAAGTAAAGAACAAAAACTCGAGGCCTTACACTTCGTTTAATAGAATCGCTTAGGGATAAGTGGGTTTTATTTGGCATTTATTGATTGTTACACCTTGTGACTCTTAGACTTTTGGGAAAAAGTAAGAGAGGAAATACTACTCAAGTATTGGGAAATATTGGGTAGTTGCTTAGAAATCAATTGCATATCAAGAATCAACCATTAGTAATATATCATATTAACACCGATGGCATTACACTACATTTATGGGAACACAACCTTGGTCTAATAAATTCTCTAAATTATTACATTAAGCATTTTCACTAGTTAAATATTCTAAATCAACCTTCACTCATACTATCACTCTTACATCATTTCTATGTTACTTCTAACGGAATAGATTCAAGATTTTAGTCGGGAAACACACTAATTCAAGTAATCATTTCACGCCTATTCCCTGTGGGATTCGACCCTAACCTAGTTGGGTTATTATATTTGACACCGACCGCCTTACACTAATTGTAAAAGTGTAATTTGAGCGTATCAAATTTTGGCGCCGTTGCCGGGGAATACGGTCTTGAAATTACTCATTAGTGTGTACTCTACTCGATTTCTAATTCTATTCCATTACACTTTGTTTATTTTGCTTGGTGTGATAGGTTACCATGTCTGATTACGAGGACGAATGGGAAGAGAATCCTTTTGCGGATATCGATGAATATATCGATGACACAAATGCAATTGTACCCCCTGCTATTGGTGCCTCAACATTTAAGGTGGATCACGGTCTAATCCTCATGCTCAAAGCGGAAGGGTTTTTCAAGAATTCCACCGATGACGACCCCACTCAACACTTGAGAAATTTTCTGGGAGTGTGTGCTATGCATAAACAAACCAATGTCTCAGAAGATGCCTTAAGGTTGAGAGTTTTCAAGTACTCCTTGGGCGGTGAGGCTAGAAAGTGGCTTCAAAACTTGCCACCAAACTCAATCCGATCATGGCCTGAACTTGTCCGGACATTCCTAGCAAAATGGTTCCCACAAAGCAAGAAATCTGAGCTTAGAGATAAAATCTTTTTCTTTAAGCAACAACAAGGGGAGGACTTACACGAGGCGTGGGATCACTTTAAACTATATTTGGTAAGGTCGCCAAATCATGGATTCCCTGACTCAATTTTGCTTGAGAAATTTTACATGGGTCTTGATCCCATGAACCAAGCCATTGCAAAGAATGTGGCGGATGGATCTTTTATGGATATCTTTTGCAAGAGTAACTCAAATCCTCGACAAGATGGCTAAACATAATCAAGCATGGCATTCTTAGGATGCATCCGGTGGAATATCTTATGGGTCTCCTTCTTTGACAAATTTGATCAAGGAAAACCAAGAGAGAGACCAAATCATTGCTGGGTTGGCCACTAATGTCAATGTGTTGACCAAGATGTTTACAGAAAATCAAACAAAGTAAGTCAACGTTGTCGAGGACATGTCGTCCAATTCTAATAAAGATTTTGAAGAGGAGAATTATATCAACAACCCCCAAGGAGGAGGGTATCAAAGGCAATACTATCAAGGTCAAGGAGCACAAAACCAATGGAGGCCAAACCCGCAAGGGCAAGGAAACCAACAGTGGAGGTATGACCAAGGTAGTTCACAACAAAGAAATTGGGGCAACAACAACAACAATTTTGCTAACCGGAGTGAAAATCCTTATGTTCCTCCAAAAGGACAACATTCGAACCAAGGGTCCTCAAGTGATTCAAAATTGGAAGCTATGCTAGAGAGAGTGCTACAAAATCAAGAAAAGTGTGATGCTTCATTGAGGAATATGACCGAAGTAGTTGGCTCTCATACCGCTTCCATCCAAAAGTTGGAAATGCAAATGAGAGATCTCTCCAAGGAACAAAACCCCAAGCAAAAGGGAACACTACCTAGTGACACGATTGCAAACCCAAGAGGTAGTGGAAGTGGTCCAACCTCTCATGTCATGGCAATCACCACTAGGAGTGGAAAAGTGCTACTTGGAGAGAATGAACACATAGTTGAAGATGTGGAGACTAAACAAACGGTTGAGGGTGAAGAACAAGAGGTAATTGAAAAGCAAAAAGTTGTTGTGGTTGATAAACCCAAGGTCGTTGAAATTGAAAGAATTCCTGAAAAGGCTAGAGCACAACAAGAAGATCGAGAAGAGGAAAAGGAAAAAGGGAACGAGTCATCACAACCTCTTCCACCTATTCCTAGACCTCCTCCTCCTTTACCTCAAAGGCTAGCAAGGAAGACTGATGATAGCAAGCTTGAAAAGTTCTACGATATTCTCAAATAATTGATAGTGAATATACCTTTCGTAGAAGCTTTTCAAGAAATGCCAGGGTTCGCCAAGTACTTGAAAGATTTGATCACTAATAAGAAGACCTCAAAGCATGAGGTGGTAAGCATGACTCACAGGGTAAGCTCTATCATTGCTACAACCCCGGTTCAAAAGAAGGAGGATCCGGGAGCCTTTACTATACCATGTACTATTGGGGAACGTGAATTTGCAAGAGCCTTATGTGACAACGGAGCTAACATCAACTTAATGCCACTAGCCATCTATAAGCAAGCGGGATTGGGTATGCCTAGACCAACAAGTATGAGATTGCAAATGGCCGATCGTTCCATCAAGCGACCGGTGGGTATTGTGGATGATGTACTAGTAAAAGTGGGGAAGTTTCATTTACCCGCGGACTTTGTGATTCTTGATTGTGCCATAGATAAAGAGATTCCTATCATTTTGGGAAGACCATTCTTGGCTACGGGCCGAGCACTCATGGATTCTGAAAGAAATGAGATAAAGTTTCGGGTGAATGATGAAGAAGTCACTTTTCAAGCTAGCAAGGGCATGAAGCTACCCCACGAATATGAGAGCATCTCAATGATAGAAGCGGTTGATGAGGTGGAGGATGCCGTTCAAATGAAAATGGAAGAACAATGCCTTGGTGAGGCATTAGCGGCAATCCTAGTAAATTTTGATGGGGAAAACATGGATGGGTACATAGAATCGGTGAATGCATTGGAGGGTCTTGGGTCCTATACATACAAGCCGGCAAAGCTCTCTCTTGATTTAGAGAATAGAGCTACACCCCCCGCCAAGCCATCAATCATTGAGCCACCTCAACTAGAGCTCAAACCACTCCCTTCGCATTTGAGGTATAAATTTCTTGGCTCTAATGATACTTTACCCGTAATTGTGTCTTCTTTGTTGAATGATGTGCAGGTAGATCAATTATTGGAAGTCCTAAGGGAGCACAGGCAAGCAATTGGGTGGACAATCGCCGACATTCGTGGCATTCCCGCAGGAATTTGTGAACACAAAATCCAATTGGAAAATGACACCAAGCCAAGTGTGGAGCATCAAAGACGACTAAATCCATCAATGCAGGAGGTGGTGAAAAAGGAAATTATCAAGTGGTTAGACGCCGAAGTTGTCTACCCAATCGCTGATAGTTCTTGGGTGAGCCCAAGTACAATGTGTGCCAAAGAAGGGGGGCATAACCGTGATTGAAAATGAAAAAAATGAGCTCATCCCTACTAGAACGGTGATCGGGTGGAGAGTGTGCATGGATTATCGGAAACTCAACAATGCAACTTGCAAGGATCATTTCCCTATGCCTTTTATTGATCAAATGCTTGATCGGCTAGCGGGAAGAGCCTTCTATTGCTTCCTTGACGGATACTTCGGCTACAACCAAATCAACATTGCTTTGGAAGATCAAGAGAAAACAACTTTCACTTGTCCTTATGGGACATTTGCTTTTAGCCGTATGCCATTTGGGTTTTGCAATGCTCCGGCAACCTTTCAAAGATGCATGATGTCGATATTTTCCAATATGGTGGAAGATTTTCTCGAAGGTTTTATGGATGACTTCTCGGTGGTTGGTGATTCCTTTGAGCATTGTCTTGCAAATCTTAGACAAGTGCTTAAGAGATGCAAAGAAACGAATCTTATGCTAAATTGGGAAAAATGCCACTTCATGTGGATGAAGCTATTGTGTTAGGGCATAAGATTTCTAAACATGGCATTGAAGTTGATCGGGCAAAGATCGAAATCATTTCTAAACTTCCTCCACCAAATTCAGTGAAAGGTGTTCGAAGCTTTCTGGGCCACGCCGGATTCTATCGGAGATTCATCAAGGATTTTTCCAAAATTGCACACCCAATGTGCAAGCTTCTTGAAAAGGATGCAAAATTCGTGTTTGATGACAAGTGCCTCAAAGCGTTTGAGGAATTAAAGTTGAGGCTTACCACGAAACCCATTATTGTCACTCCCGATTGGACTTTTCCTTTTGAACTCATGTGTGACGCCAGTGGTGTAGCTATTGGAGCAATGCTAGGTCAACGCCACAACAAGATACTTCATCCGGTCTACTATGCAAGTAAAACTCTCAATGGGGCACAAATGAATTACACTCTCACTGAGCAAGAGCTTCTTGCCATTGTGTATGCTTTTGAAAAATTCCGGGCCTACTTGTTAGGGTCCAAGGTGGTAGTCTACACGGATCATGCGGCTCTTCGATATCTCATGGCAAATAAAGATGCAAAGCCTAGACTAATTCGGTGGGTTCTCTTGTTGCAGGAATTTGACTTTGAAGTAAAAGATCGAAAAGGTACTCAAAATCAAGTTGCAGGACCACTTGTCAAGGCTTGAGGAAGCATGGAGACCTAAAGAAGAGCTTGACATAAATGATGCTTTCCCCGATGAACATATATTGGCACTTTCCAATACCTTTGCTCCTTGGTATGCCGACATTGCAAATTACTTGGTAAGCGAGGTCATTCCGGAAGGGTTAGAACTTCATCAAAAGAAAATATTCTTGAGGGATTTTCGGCAATACTACTGGGAAGAGCCGTATTTGTTTCGAGCATGTGCTGACAACATCATTCGGAGATGCGTACCAGAGGAAACAATCATGCCAATCCTCAAGGCATGTCATGACTCACCGGTTGGAGGCCATCATGGAGGAAATAGATATGCTGCAAAGATTCTTAAATGTGGCTACTATTGGCCTTCCATCTATCATGATGCAAACCAATTTGCAAAAGCTTGTGAGCAATGCCAACGGCAAGGTTAAATCTCCAAAAGGCATGAAATGCCTATGCAATATGTGTTGGAGATAGAAATCTTTGATGTTTGGGGAATTGATTTCATGGGCCCCTTTGTGAGTTCCTATGGGATGAAATATATTTTGGTGGCTATGGACTACGTCTCAAAATGGGTTGAAGCCGTTGCCTTACCAAACAATGAGGCGAGGAGTGTAACCGCTTTTTGAAGAAGAATATATTCACTCGGTTTGGCACTCCTAGAGTCATTCTTAGTGATGGTGGATCACACTTCTGCAACAAAGCATTTGCAAGGTTACTTGAGAAATATGGGGTGAAACACAAGGTGGCTACACCATACCATCCGCAGTCGAGTGGTCAAGTTGAGGTCTCAAATCGAGAGATAAAGAGTATCCTAGCCAAGACTGTGAACACCAACAGAACTGACTGGTCCAGAAAATTAGATAATGCATTGTGGGCCTACCGCACGGCCTTCAAGACTCCTATTGGTACTTCTCCCTACAGACTCATTTTTGGGAAGGCATGCCATTTACCGGTTGAGTTGGAGCACAAATCCATGTGGGCACTCAAGAAGCTGAATTTAGAATGGGTGGAAGCTGCAAACTTGAGATTGACGCAACTAAATAAACTAGAGCAATTTCGATTCCATGCATATGAGAGCGCTGCGGTCTACAAGGAGCGGATGAAATTTGTTCATGACAAAAAGATCTTGAAAAGAGAGTTCAAGACGGGCGACCTCGTCCTACTCTTCAACTCAAGATTAAAATTGTTCCCGGGCAAATTGAAATCGAAATGGTCGGGCCCCTTTAAAGTGGTTAGTGTATCCCCATACGGAGCTGTAGAGTTAGAATCTACTGATGGGTCTCAGACATTCAAAGTAAATGGCCAACGTATCAAACACTACTTGGGTGTTGATGGTGAGACGAAGGTGATAGAGCAGCTGGCTCTACATGATGGACCTTGCCCGTCAAAAGGATGAAATAGGAGAAATCAGTCCCATCGTGCCGCGGCGTTAAATCAAGAGCTGCATGGGAGGCAACCCATGGGTGGTAACACCGTCTTTGAATTTTAAATTTTCTTTGTTTATTTATTTCCTTAACATCTGCGAAGTGTAGGGAACCTAAACAGTGGTGATATTTGGTGGATGCACCAATAGACAGAAATGCAGAAGATGGAGGGTAGAAATGCGGTAAGAATGTGACCGCATACTTGATTTGCGGACCACAAATCTACCGCAAACCTAACCAATGAACCCTCTAATTTGGAAGCTGCAATGCATCCATTATGCGGTCCGCATATTCGTTATGCGATCGCACAATGGATCGCAAAAATGAGTTTGAGAAAGCTGTGCGTTGCAGCAACATGCGACCAATATGCGGACCGCAAATCATCTCTGCGATCGCATAAGGGTTCGCAGAATTGGCGTCGAAACTCCCAGGTACATTCCTAAAAGCCCTACACGACAGAACAAAAAAAAAAAGACAGAGAGAAGAAAAAGACAAAGAGAACAAAGGCAAAAAGAACAAAAAGAAAAGAAAAACAAAACACAAAACAAACAAACGAACAAGTTCGATTCGGCTCATCAACAGGCATCCTCCTGTAAATTAAGAGCATTCTCAACATCTGGTATGTCTGTTGTCTCCCCCTTCTCTATTATTTAATTTTTTGGGAAATGGTTGTGGGCGTAATAGCATGGCTAGTGTAGTGTTGAATTAGACGTTGGGGTAGGAATTGGTTGAAGATTTGGGCACCCATGGAGTTGCCTGAGATATAGGTTGAATAGTTGAACTGACTGCGTTTAGTTGCTCAGTTTTGCGGTCCGCATGTTTACATTGCGAACCGTATTGTTGTCGCAGACCTAACCCTAGGTAAGACGAAGACGACAACTTATGCGGTCACTATACGATTGCATTATCACTTTGCGGTCCGCAAAGTGACCGCATACCTGTCACCTTTGTAGCCTCCTCCAGCATTGAAATGTGCGATCGAGTATGCGGATGCATAATTGATTTGCGGTCCGCAAACTCAACGTAAAGTAAAATAGTGAACTGGGAAATTTTCACTTTGCAAGAAGCCATTCTGCGATGACTGTGCGGTCCGCATAAACGTTATGCGCCCGCATATATCATCGCAGAATGGAATGGCACTTCATCTGAAAAATTTTTGCGACCACTTTGCGGTCTGCATTCCTGTTTTGCGATCGCATAGTGCGTCGCATTCTTCCTTTCAGTTAAATATTTCCCATTCTATGCCCTCCTGGCTATACTAACAATGCTCCCTTTGCAGACATGGCTCACAAACGACTTGCAAACAAGCCCCGTCCTTCTAAAAGACAATGAGTGGACTCGCCACGAAAAGGAAATGACCAACCTGAGGAAGTAGACACCCAGCCTGCAGTGGACATACATGCTGAGGCAAGAAGAAAGCAGGCTGCGGAGGGACTTTCATATCATCTCCGCTGGGTATTGAAGGGTTGACGGATAAATATAAAGCCGGGCTCGAACGGAGAAAGCTCCTCCCCGAGAAGCAATTGAGCCTAAATGGGCTTAAAGAAAAATATCCCCACATCCTTACCAACATCAAGCGGAGAAAATGGATGAGATTCACTGACCCTCCGGCCAAATATAACGAAGCCATTGTTCGGGAGTTCTATGCTAATTATGGAGCTTCCAGGACCAAACAGCATAAAAGGCAAAAGATGTACCTCGACAAGGTGGAAGTTCAAGGTATCCCAGTCAAGTGCAGTGAGAAATCCATAAACAAGTTGTTGATCCTAGACTGGGACGGGGACACCTCCACATCTGAGTATAAAGCCAAATTTGCCAACAGAGAGAATGAAAGGAGATGGATTGCTTCCGTCATCGCAACTGGAACCCCTGCATGGATACAACCGGGGAGAAAGATTTATAAGGAGAGCTTCTCAAGGGAAGGGAGATATTGGCTTGCATTTCTCGCATCCAGATTGATCCCAACGAATCATGAGACAGACATCGCCATCGAGAAGGCCCTCCTCATTGCTTGTATCATGTAGGGCGTTAAACTGAATGTGGGAGAAATAATTTTCCAAGAAATGGGGAGAAGAGCAATGCAAGATGCCACGTCTCTTCCATTCCCGTCATTGATCACTGCTTTGTGCCATGAGGCCCAAGTTCCTGTTGACCTCCGGGATGGTACAGGTCAGGAGCAAGGTATTATTGATAATAGGTGAATTTGACTATAATTATACCCTAAATAATCACACTTTATTATGAGAACAATGTTGTTAAAAGGACAAAATGCTTTGATTAGTGTTTGATTGTGTTTTACAGGTACATGTGACGCATTGGATACTTTAAAAAGCCATTTTGAAGCCATAAGTTGATGAAAAGGCCAAGAGAAGAGCTAAAGTGAAGAGGGCTGGACGAAGCAGTGAAGAAACAGAAGCACTGTTCATCCGCGGTCCACTCGCGGTCGCGGATGAACCGCGAGAAACGAAGCCCTCTGAATCTTGACTGTTCGCGGTCCGCTCGCGGCCGCGAACAAACCGCGAAGGTCCCAGCGGAAGTTATCCTAATTGGACTCTAATTTGTTTTCTTAGCTCTAAAACCTCTATATAAACTCCTAGTTTGCCCCATAGAGGCATGTAATTTATTTTCTTCAATACTTTTGCAAGGTTTTAGTAGGAGAGATTCCTCTCAAACTCTTTCTTTTATTTTATATCAAGCAATTCTTTATGATTTCAATTATTATTCTTTTTGTTTCTTCAAGCATGAGTAGCTAAATTCTTTTCTAAGGTTTTGATGGAACCTATTGATAGATGAACTTATCGTTTATGTGATTACAAATTGTGACTTAGATTTCTATTTGTTCAACTTCATTCTTATTGTAGTTAATTGGTAGAGCTCCCAATTAGCGGTGCCTATTTAGTGTGCATAACTTGGAAAAGAGTGCATATTTAGGTTTATTGTTGAACAACACCACACCTAGGTTAGTAGAGGAATCTATAATTTTAGGCGTAAAGACGGGATTAGGAATAACGAAGTCTTGGGTGCAATCTAAAGTGAACTATTCAAATTAAAGCTAGCTAGGGTAGCTCGGGAGAGTGCACTAGTAAATTATTGTAATTGCTCGGGAGAGGGTTACGATACACATAGCGTTCATGATTGATAGAATATATTAACAATTTGTATGAGCATAACGATAAGAGATTCCATCAATAGGGGAAATCAATACCTTAGTCTTTCTCTATATTATTTTATTCAACATTCAATTCTTTCTTTTAAAGCATTCTTTAATTCTTGCAAACTAGCTATTCGAAAATCATACACAAAGATATTCTAAATTTTGGGAACTTGATTTGTAAGTACTCTTGGGTTGTGAAAGTTGTGATTGATAGGTTAATTCTCTGTGGGATCGATCTTGGACTTATTAAACCAAGTTATATTGACAAACGACCGTTGCTTGGACGTGAATCAATTTTGGCGCCGTTGCTGGGGAATTAACGGAATTATCAATTGCCATTGCCAGAACTTCAAGATTCTTGTGTATTCAGGTTCTTTCTACACTCTACATTGAATATTTTGACGTTTGTTGATTTGGGTATTCGGGTGCATGCCTAGAAAATCTGCAAGGATTGGAGAACTAATTGAAGGACTCTCAGACCCCGAGCAAACTTTCGGGCACGTAACAAAGCCATCAAACAAATTCAACAATCTCAACAACCAATCAAACTAGACTTCGACATGGGTGACATGAACGCTCAAAACCAGCAAGCCGGGCTAAACATGCAAGAGGCACAGGAGGCACAAGAAGGTGCATTGTTCGACTGGGCACAACCCACAGCGGATAATTTGGCAACTGCCATCGTTGTGCCAGCGATTCAAGCTGAGTCTTTCCAAATTACCAACAACATGCTTCACTTGTTGCAAAACAAGGGATTATTCTCTGGGTCTCAGGTTGAAGATCCACAGCAACACCTCAAAAACTTTCTATCAATATGCAAAACACAAAGGCAACCGAATGTAACTCCGGAAGCTATCAGATTACTACTTTTTCCATTCTCAGTTACAGGAGCAGCACAGATATGGCTAAACTCACTCCCAATAAACTCCATTGCAACTTGGGATGAGTTAGTAAAACAATTCCACAACAAGTTCCATCCACCCAACAAAACAGCTCAACAAATTGATGAGATTGTGAGCTTCAAACAAAAACCATTGGAAACACTACATGAAACTTGGGGGAGATTCAAAGGCATGCTTGTTATGTGTCCTCACCATGGGATTCCTGAACAGATGTTGGGTCAAAGGTTCTACATGGGACTTTCAGACAGTATGAAGAATATTGTAGATGCTTCAGCAGGTGGGGCTTTTCTGAGCAAGACTTGGAGAGAGGGCCAAAATTTGCTAGACAAAATGGCTCAAAATTCCGGGTGGACGTCCAGGAATGCTCCTATCACACCAGTAGTACACTCTGTACCTCTGGATCCATCCAACACTCTGGAGGAGAACATGGCAACTTTATTGACACAGATGAGCATCCTAACAAAGAAGGTGGAAGAATCACGGGTTAAGCAGCAAGTTCACATTGTAGATACTACCAATGGTGGTTTGTGCACATCTTGCATTAGCCAACGCATAGGTAATCCATGGGCTGCAGACCAAGAACATCATCACCAACATGAAGACATGAATTATGTGGCTAACTATGGAGGACAGCGACAAGGTAATCAAAACTGGGGCCAACAGGCTCCAATGCAATACAGACCTCCCCAGCCACAATTCAATGCAGCAGGTATGAGGCCACCACACAACATGGCTCCATATCCTAGACCTCAGAATTTCGGCAATCAGCAGCAGGGATATTATCCACCTCCACCACAGCAAGGGGGTAGACATGACGATGGGTTTGCAGAATTGAAAGCTATGATGCAGCAGGTAATCGGGTCAAATGCCAAAACCAATGAGAGAATAGATGCACATGACGCAACAATCAAAAATATGGAAGTGCAGATGGGGCAGATTGCTATGTCACTAAACAATCGGCCTCAAGGGAAATTACCTGCAGATACTCAAACGAACCCAAAGGACCAAATCCCAAAGCAAATAATGGCAGTGACTCTGAGAAGCGGTAGAGATCTTGATGCTGAGAATGAAAGTGAAAATATTGACAGACAGGCTGAGACACCTGCGCCATTGCACATTGAACTGGATGAATCCACAGGATTGACAAAAGCCACAGTCCAGCCAATTGCTGATAATAAAGAAGCACAACGGGGAGCGGAAAAAGTAACGGAAAAGGTAGAGCAGCAGAATGATGAGAAAGCGATAGACAAAGATAAATCCCAAGTCACCGGGAAGAAGAGGCCTCCACAACCATTCCCCCAAAGGTTGGCCAAACACCAGAAAGAGGAGCAATACAAAAAGTTCTTCGAGATGCTCAAGCAAATCCAGGTAAACATTCCATTAATTGAAGCTTTAAAAGAAATGCCTGGTTATGCTAAGATGATGAAGGATTTAATGTCGCGGAAATTTGATTTCCAAGACTTGGCCACAGTTACACTCACACAGACTTGTAGTGCAGTGGTTTCCAGACCCATTGCTGAGAAGCTATCTGATCCAGGTAGTTTCACCATCCCATGCACTATAGGGAATTATGCCTTCACTAAGGCTTTATGCGATTTGGGGGCAAGCATTAATCTCATGCCCTTAGTTATCTATAAGAGGTTAGGTATTGGGAGGGCCAGACCCACCTCTATGCTTTTACAGCTTGCTGACAGGACGGTTAAGCGTCCATTTGGTATTATAGATGATGTGCTAATCCAGGTTGGGAAGTTCGTGTTTCCCGCCGATTTTGTTATTCTTGATTGCAGGGTCGACGAAGAAATTCCCCTAATCCTGGGAAGACCATTCCTAGCCACTGGGAGAGCCATAATTGATTGTGAAACCGGGGAACTCAAGATGAGGTTGAATGATGAGGAGATCATCTTCAATGTGCAAAAATCCATGAGGCGCCCTAGTGAGTTCGCAAATTGCTCTCTAGTTGATGCGGTTGATGTGATAGTGGAAACCGACGATGCAGAATTGACTATTGAAGATCCACTGCAAGCATGCCTGATGAACATGGAAGAGGTAAATGGTGAAAGTTTGGCCGAATGGGTATTATCTTTGGAAGGCAAGGGATTTTGGAAGCGAGAGATCGAATTCGAACCCCTACACCTAGAAAAAAGAGAAAACCCACCAGCAAAGCCATCCATAGAAGAGCCACCGAAGCTTGAACTTAAACCACTACCATCACATCTCAGGTATGAGTATTTAGGCCCTAACTCCACTTTACCTGTTATTATCTCATCTAGTTTGTTAGATGTGCAGGCTCAAAAGCTTATACAGGTACTAAAAGAATGCAAGACTGCCATTGGGTGGACCATGGCAAACAAAAAGGGGATCAGCCTTGCATACTGCATGCACAAGATTCTCCGAGAAGAGGGGCACAAACCTTCGAGGAAACGCAAAAGAAGGCTGAACCCGAATATGAAGGATAGGGTGAAAAAGAAAGTGATAAAGTGGCTAGACACGGGGTAGATCCCAGGTAAGTTGTCTCACCCTTCTGTGCTATACATGTATTATTATGCCATGAGGACATGGCATATTTTTAAGTGTGGGGTGGGAAACGTATCTTGTACATGATGTATATATTAGTGTAGTAAGTAATATAAAATAATAAAAATACAAAAAAATCAGAAAATTTTAAAAATCCAAAAATATGAGTAGAGGACTCTTCAGGATGACGGACTATTTAGGACAAGTACTCTTGAGGGAAGTAGTCCACGTAGGAATTTTTCTTTCTTTTATTTTCTTTTTATAGGTAATGTATCATTCCCCCTTGGTTTTTCTTTTGACCACGGTTCTTTTCCAAGGGTTTTTATTTGAACCGGGTTAGGTAGATTTTTCTTTTCTTAGGATTAGAGGTAAAAGGGCAACATGTAACCCCGAATATGCACATTAGCAAAAGCGTAAATTGAACTTGAGAATGTATCTTCTAAACTTGATTGTAGAATCTCAATATGCCTTAAATTGCACAATAAAGCTTGCTTGAACATTGAAAGGATTTTGTAGATAAACCGGATTCCAAATGAGTTGCATGCCATGTGTGTGTGAAGTTGCTACTTACATTGTATGTTGTACATGATTCCTAGAACTTGCCCTGTGTGTTTGCAAAGCGAAATAGAAGTTGTTTGGTTGTAGAAAGGATAGAGGCATTTCTTTGTGTAACCCCATATATCAATAGACATGAATTCACCCGTACATTATATCTTAGTTAACCCCTTTGAGCTTCAAGCCTATTTCTTTGATAACCCTTGAATGTTCTTCAAATTATTATATTTGTTCTACTTTACCTCCTAGAAGCACTTGTATTGTAATGAATATGCAAAAGTTTAAGTGTGGGGTGAAGGGAAATTGAAAAGGGAAAATCAAGAATAAATAATAGAAAATAGTAAGCTGGCCAAAATAATATAAATGTGTTGCAAAGCAATGAGAAAAAGAGCGATATCAATGTATATATGAAAATCACAAAGGCCAGTTACACCTACAAAAGAAAATTGGGGATTAAAAGTCAATAAAGGTGAATAAATGTTTTCGGGAGACATAAGGGAGAAAACTAAAAGGGAAAGTGGTGAAAGAGAAAAGAAAAGTGCTTAGGGAGGTTAGTCACTACATCCAAAAGTATCCTACCCGTCCCATAGCCTACATTACAACCCTTAAAGACCTCTTGATCTATGATTGGATAACTCGATTAGTGGAGTATTACACTAGGGGCAAGCTTATGGTGTGTCTGTACTCATATAAATGTTCTTTGTTGAGAGTGAGTGAATTTTCCTGATATCTATAAGTTCCATGTATTTGAATTATTAATGTGTGGGAACTTCTCTCAATAACTTTTGTGAGGGCATGTAATTCAAGAGGAAGAAGGTAAATTTGCAAGATTTTGGTAATAAGTAGAGTAAGTAATAACGTGCGGGCATGAGAATTTACAGTTAAGTAAAGAGTATACATATCTTAGGTTGTTCATGTATAATAAGCTTTTGTGACATATTTTGGGGGAGACAAAAAAAATTTTTAATTGGCCTAAGGTGTGATTAAAGGTTGCTCGAGGACGAGCAAAGGTTTAAGTGTGGGGTATTGATAATAGGTGAATTTGACTATAATTATACCCTAAATAATCACACTTTATTATGAGAACAATGTTGTTAAAAGGACAAAATGCTTTGATTAGTGTTTGATTGTGTTTTACAGGTACATGTGACGCATTGGATACTTTAAAAAGCCATTTTGAAGCCATAAGTTGATGAAAAGGCCAAGAGAAGAGCTAAAGTGAAGAGGGCTGGACGAAGCAGTGAAGAAACAGAAGCACTGTTCATCCGCGGTCCACTCGCGGTCGCGGATGAACCGCGAGAAACGAAGCCCTCTGAATCTTGACTGTTCGCGGTCCGCTCGCGGCCGCGAACAAACCGCGAAGGTCCCAGCGGAAGTTATCCTAATTGGACTCTAATTTGTTTTCTTAGCTCTAAAACCTCTATATAAACTCCTAGTTTGCCCCATAGAGGCATGTAATTTATTTTCTTCAATACTTTTGCAAGGTTTTAGTAGGAGAGATTCCTCTCAAACTCTTTCTTTTATTTTATATCAAGCAATTCTTTATGATTTCAATTATTATTCTTTTTGTTTCTTCAAGCATGAGTAGCTAAATTCTTTTCTAAGGTTTTGATGGAACCTATTGATAGATGAACTTATCGTTTATGTGATTACAAATTGTGACTTAGATTTCTATTTGTTCAACTTCATTCTTATTGTAGTTAATTGGTAGAGCTCCCAATTAGCGGTGCCTATTTAGTGTGCATAACTTGGAAAAGAGTGCATATTTAGGTTTATTGTTGAACAACACCACACCTAGGTTAGTAGAGGAATCTATAATTTTAGGCGTAAAGACGGGATTAGGAATAACGAAGTCTTGGGTGCAATCTAAAGTGAACTATTCAAATTAAAGCTAGCTAGGGTAGCTCGGGAGAGTGCACTAGTAAATTATTGTAATTGCTCGGGAGAGGGTTACGATACACATAGCGTTCATGATTGATAGAATATATTAACAATTTGTATGAGCATAACGATAAGAGATTCCATCAATAGGGGAAATCAATACCTTAGTCTTTCTCTATATTATTTTATTCAACATTCAATTCTTTCTTTTAAAGCATTCTTTAATTCTTGCAAACTAGCTATTCGAAAATCATACACAAAGATATTCTAAATTTTGGGAACTTGATTTGTAAGTACTCTTGGGTTGTGAAAGTTGTGATTGATAGGTTAATTCTCTGTGGGATCGATCTTGGACTTATTAAACCAAGTTATATTGACAAACGACCGTTGCTTGGACGTGAATCAATTATAGACATCACCCGCCTGGCTGATGCGGTGATACCTCCCCCATCAGTTGTTGAAGAAGACTTACTCTCCTCCCAGCCTCCTATTGCTCATGATGATGCGGCACAGTCTTCCACTCCTTCCACCGCTGCTCAAACTACCACTGCTACTTCTCAGCCTCATCCAACCACTCCAGCAGTCTCACAGCTTGGTCTTTTAGCCAAGCATACAAACTCCAAAGTTGACCAGCTTGTTAAGACGTTGCCTAATCTAATCAAGCAAGCTCTCACTCCCATGCAGTCCTCCATAGCAGAGATTCAGCAAAAACAGATAGCATATGCTGAGCGACTGCAAGGGCTTGAGTTGAGGGTGGAGAAGCTAGAAAGGGGAGAAATGCCCGGTTTGCACAATCTCAAGACAGAGGTGGCCTCGATGAAGGTCGAATTTCAAAAGATGCAAAACCTAGACTTCGACGTTTCATCCTTCTTTCCGGGAGCAGGTGATAAGAATGCTGATGAGGTGCCTGATTTAGGCCTTGATTTCACCAACTTAATGGCCGACCCTGTCGTTCCTACTCCCGGAGGCTCACAGGCCCCAGCTCCTCCCACCCGTATTGATATTGCCTCTGATGAGGAAGCTGAGGGAGGTAGTGACAGTGATGACGATGAGGATGACTCGGGATTCTCCGGTGATGATACTCCGCAGCCTATAGACAAGGGAAAGGCAGCAGCTCCAACGTCACCTCGGGAGGATGATGCTGTGGATGATCATGAGCGCGCTCAGCTTGAGGTGGCGTTTCAGAGATCATTGATTGACCGAGGAGGCACCACAGCTCATACATCAGCTGAGGCATCTAGCAGCTCTCAGATGCCGGCTGTGGTCATAGCAGACCCACCATCAGCTCTAGTGCCAGCCTTGCTCTCTACACCAGAGCTTCCACCGGCAGCAGAGGTATCACCCTCGACTGTGCCTATGCCAGATACACAGAAGGGTGATCACCCCGGCACACAGCCATCTGCTGACTCCCATAGCACTTAGTGTGCCTCAGGGAGTCTCTCCTCACACTTTGCTCTTTTATTATCTGCATTGGGGACAATGCATCGTTCTCAGTTGGGGGTGGGGGTACTTTTGGTGTTTTAATTCGACTTTTGGTGTTTTAATTCGATATTGCCATTTTTGTGCTTTTGTGTATCAAACTTGTACAACTTTGATCTATAAAGCAGTGTATATACAATGTTTTGATTTGTCAATATTTGTTTATGAGTAGTTAGCCAATCAATTCCTCTTGGTTTTTCTTTGTCTGATTCTTTTCCAAGAGTGTAATAGTAGAATCAGAACCTCGTGTGTAAATCAATGTGACCAGTTTAGTGAAATTGTTCAGTGCCAGTCATGCATATTTGTACATAGCACATATCCTCCTATAGTCATTTCTCTCGAATCGTCCCAATGATAGATAGATTGACGACTGTCTTAAGGGAACTTGTCTCTATGACCAATATTGTGAATTTAAGGCTCACTTTGTAACTCTATAGCGACCCATAAAAGCTTGAAATTGCAAAGTAGTTGCTCGAAAGTGCTAAACAATGTGAATTAAGCAGTTCAAGTACAAGGTGTGTAAGTGCTACTTGTATATATTTCTTGTGTCCACTTCTGTCATCTAGAACTTGCCTGGTTGGTCTTTCAATACTAATGATAGTATGTCCAGTTGGAGAAATGATCTTAGGCATTCGTTGTGTTAATTTGAAACATCTCTCTAGCTTTTCAGACCTACCATTTTTTTTAAATAATATCACTAGTACCCCTCTTTGAGCCTTTAAACCTTTCTTTGGCCAACTCAGTACAAACCATTCCCTTTTTGCAAAATGATCCCCTCTTTTGAACCCGTCCCTCCTTGAACATTGAAAATGAGGATAAAAGCCTAAGTTCGGGGTGGTGTCAAAGTGAGATAGGCAAGGTTATATATTGAGTCTAAGGCCACATACCTCATAGTGCGCATGAAAGTATTCAAGCTCCTATTATAAAAAAATTATATATATATATATATATATATATATATATATATATATATATATATATATATATACATGGTGGAGACTTGAATAAAATTTGGAGAGGTATGCAAGGTGGTTCTATAATCGGGGACTAGATGCCAATGAGGCTTTGTGAGTTAAAGAAAATCAAAGTGCAACAAAATGAAGCTTGTAAGTAGTGTTCAAGGAGGATGAAGTCATATGTACCCAAATGCTTACCTAACCTTCCATAAACCTACATTACAAGCCTAAAAGGTCCTTATGGGACCTCCAACCGATCATTCTTGAAGAAGTGGCAAATTAAAATAAGGGCAAGCCTATGGTATGACATGTAGTGGCACTTGAAGTTCTTTCTGAGAGTGAGTGGTCTTTTTGACTTGTCCTCGTGAGTATTGTAAATATGGTGAGTATAGGACATCATTTCTGGTGAGAGTGCTTGAACTGCAGAATTTACTTAAGTTGAGCCTTTAGAGTCTAATGCAAATGCAGTCAGATGAGGGTAACATTTAGTCACAATGTGAGGCTCAAAGCTTGCATGATTGGTCTGTCTCTACATGTTTGCTCTTAGTCAAGGAGGAGTGGAGCGATTGTTCCAATACATGCTTGACGAACTGAACATTAGCACAAATCTTGTGTCATTATTGTGTTAAGTGTTAGAAATAAGTGTGACGTAGGTGTGTTCTGCTTGCTTGAGGACAAGCAAGAGCTTAAGTTGGGGGTGTTGATGTGCCGGAGAGATTCGGCACATTTACATACTAATTGCTCTTATATTAGCTTGTTTCACTGCAAAATGTAGTCCATACTTATGTGATTTTGTGGTTTTACAGATAAAGAGGAAGAAAAGACAAAGTACTCAAAAATAGACGCAAAAAGATAAGAAAGAGGGCAAGTTGGGCAAAAGAGCAAACCTGCGGTCCAATATGCGGTCGCAGACTGGATGTGCGGACCGCAAATTAAGCAACCAAATCGCAGAACTAAATAGTGAATGGAGCTGAAATGCACGGCAAGAATGCGATATCTTTTGCGATCACACATTCAATATGCGGTCCGCACTTCTGCCGCATAATGAACACAGAGGAAACCTAAGAGGCAAGTCTGCGGTTCTTTCTGCGGTCGCATAATCAACATGCGGACCGCAGAATGGTTACGCGATCAACACATGAACAACTAGGGTTCCATTCCGCGACGCCGCCTCTCAAGATTGCAGACCGCAGACCTGTTATATGACAGATCTGCGGTCGCATACGTGACCTGGAAGGGCAAACTTGTCCGCTTTTTGTCAGATCTTGGTCCCTCTATAAATAGCTTTTTAGAATTTTGTGTAAGGGCATCTTGTGCAAACTTTATACTACACTCCAAGACTTTATTACTCATCTTTTTGGAAGCTTTTGGTTGAAGAATCTTTTACTTTGTAAGCATTTATGACATTTATTACATCTTGTGTTTTATATTTTAGCATGTGTGGCTAAGTCTAAATACTAAGGTTGTGAACCCTAAATGGGTGTTATGTAAATGGGTGTTTAACATTGAATATATGCATAATGGTTGGTTGATATTTCTTCATTTCTCATTCTTCATTTATTATTGGTGGTTGCAAACACTAATTAAAGCCATTAAAGTCCTACCTTGCTTGGGAAAATGGGTTAGATCTTGGAAGAAGTAAAGAACAAAAACTCGAGGCCTTACACTTCGTTTAATAGAATCGCTTAGGGATAAGTGGGTTTTATTTGGCATTTATTGATTGTTACACCTTGTGACTCTTAGACTTTTGGGAAAAACTACGAGAGGAAATACTACTCAAGTATTGGGAAATATTGGGTAGTTGCTTAGAAATCAATTATTAGTAATATATCATATTAACACCGATGGTATTACACTACATTTATGGGAACACAACCTTGGTCTAATCAATTCTTTAAATTATTACATTAAGCATTTTCACTAGTTAAATATTCTAAATCAACCTTCACTCATACTATCACTCTTACACCATTTCTATGTTACTTCTAACGGAATAGATTCAAGATTTTAGTCGGGAAACACACTAATTCATGTAATCATTTCACTCCTATTCCCTGTGGGATTCGACCCCAACCTAGTTGGGTTATTATATTTGACACCGACCGCCTTACACTAATTGTAAAAGTGTAATTTGAGCGTATCAACTTCAGAATAACATCAATCCCTGCGGCCGACAAGCCTCAAATGCACTGCCACTAATCACATGCATAACTCGATCACATTGCATGAACCGATCATTGACACCAATATGCCAACTCAACTATGGCTAATCAATCTACTTCCTTCCAGTTTATCCTTGATTGCCCTAGAAATGTTAATATCTCCCTTCAATACCTAACTTATTCCAACCGCACTCACCCCGAGTGACTGATTCACGTCCAAGCAACGGTCGTAGTCAATATAACCTAGTCTAATAAGTCCAAGAACGATCGCACAGAGAATTAACCTATCAATCACAACTTTCACAACCCAAGAGTACTTCCGAATCAAGTTCCCAAAAGTTAGAGTATCTTTGTGTATCATTTTCGACTAACTACTTGCAAGAATTAATAATGTTTAAAAGAAAGAATTGAATATAGAGTAAAAAGAATATTATGAGAAGGACTAAGGTATTGATTTCCCCTATTGATGGAATCCCTTATCGTTATGCTCATACAAATTGTTAATATATTCTATCAATCATGAACACTATGTGTATCGTAACCCTCTCCCGAGCAATTACAATAATTTACTAGTGCACTCTCCCGAGATACCCTAGCTAGCTTTAATTTGAATAGTTCACTTAAGATTTCACCCAAGACTTCGTTATTCCTAACCCCGTCTTTACGCCTAAAGTTATAGATTCCTCCAATAACCTAGGTGTGGTGTTGTTCAACAATAAACCTAAATATGCACTTTTTTTCCAAGTTATGCACACTAAATAGGCACAGCTAATTGGGACGTCTACCAATTAACTACAACAAGAACGAAGTTGAACAAATAGAAATCTAAGTCACAATTTGTAATCACATAAAAGATAAGTTCATCACTCAATAGGTTCCATCAAAACCTTAGAATAGAATTTAGCTACTCATGCTTGAATAAACAAGAATAATAATTGAAATCATAAAGAAATAATTGATATAAAATAAAAGAAAGAGTTTGAGAGGATTCTCTCTTACTAAAAACCTTGCAAAAGTAATGAAATAAAGATAACATGCCTCTATGGGGCAAACTAGGAGTTTATATAGAGGTTTTAGGGCTTTAAAACTAAATTCGAGTCTATTTGGGATTGATGTTGCGGAACCTTCCGCGGTTCGTTAGCGGCCGCGAGCGGACCGCGAACAGTCAAACTTCAGAGGCCTTCTTTTTTCGCAGTTCATCCGCGGCCGCGAGTGAACCGCAGATGAACAGTGCATCTTATTCTTCCCTGCTTCTTCAAGCCCTCTTCACTTTAGCTCTTCTTTTGGCCCTTTTATCAACCTAGGACTCCAAAATAGCTCTTTATGGCATCCAATGTATCACATGTACCTGTAAAACACAATCGAACACTAATCAAAGCATTTTGTCCTCATAAACAACATTAATTCCATAACAAAGTGTGATTATTTAGGGTATAATTATAGTCAAATTCACCTATTATCAATACCCCACACTTAAACCTTTGCTCGTCCTCGAGCAATATTTAATCACACTTTAGGCCAATTAACAAAAATTTGTCTCCCCCAAATTATGTCACAAAAGAAAGAAGAAAAAAAAATCTACCTAACCCGGTTCAATAAAAACCCTTGGAAAAGAACCGCGGTCAAAAGAAAAACCAAGGGAGAGATGATACACTACCTAGAAAAGAAAAATAAAAGAAAGAAAAATTCCTACGTGGACTACTTCCCTCAAGAGTACTTGTCCTAAATAGTCCGTCATCAGGAAGAGTCCTCGACTCATATTTTTGGATTTTTAAATTTTTATAATTTTTTTGTATTTTTATTATTTTATATTACTTACTACACTAATATATACATTATGTACAAGATAAGTTACCCACCCCACACTTAAAAATATGTCATGTCCCCATGGCAAAAATAAAAATTAAAGCACAAGAGGGGCAAGAAAACTTACCTGTGACTCACTCGGAGTCGGAGACGGTGGATGGGTCGACATGGCATGCTCTCCCAAGTGCTCTGAACCATGCCATAAACCTGTTTTCCGACCGGGCTTGCCTAGTGGACATGGCATCTAGCCGTGTGTGTAAGCCATCTACGGAGGTGCGCAGAGCAGCAACCTCCTCCTCCATTGACCTTAACATAGGTCATGTGGACTTGGATCTAGACATGCTTGCTCCACGAGGAGCAGGCCTGGAAGGTCCGGCTGTATCCGTGGAGTGCCTGGCCCGGGCATTCGGTACAGGATCGTCCTCCTCATCTAAGTCAATAGGGGTTGTGTCTCGTCCAACCCGGATAGTAGCAACTTTAAATGGAGCTTTCGGTAGTAGCTCACCGTCAGCATCAGTAACTGGGGTGTGGTTTAGGAGACACAACGTAGTGACAAGAGATGGGTAATAAAAACCCTTGGCAGTGAGGGATCCCCTCAATACCATCTCGTCACTAATGACTCGGGCAATATCGACATCCCGATGTGTTATAAAACACCAAGTCAAAACAGCCCTATTAAAGTTAACATCTTTGGTGTTACTTGAGGGCAAAATACGGTTGCAAATTATGGAGAACCAACATTTGGCAGTGTGTGTAAAACAGTTAGAGTGCAGAGTTTGATTTCTAATCCATACTGGGATGCCATCTACACATAAGGCCTCTATTAGCATGTCCCATGTGACACCGGGCCTATCATGGTAGTAATCAACATCACTAGTGTGCAATGGCAGGCGAAGTACCCGCCGAATAGTAGGAATATGAGCATTGACCCGCTTACCTCTGACGAAAACTTCTCTGACCATAGCATAAGGAGCATTGGCGTAGAATTCCCGGACAAGCATCTTGTTCACCTTAGGAGGTGAGTCAAAGAGGAACTCCATCTCGCGCCTCCGAATCTCATCATAAATTTCCGGCTTCTCCGAGCGGATAGCTATCCTGTCAACTTCTACCTCTTGGAGCCACTTCTTGTTTGCTTTAATGTGAAATGCATTTTCGGCTCCTTCATCAGCAAACCTAGACTCGTCATAAGTCGGTTGTCTGGATGAACTAGCACCATGTCGTGCTCTCTTTGGGGCCATGATCCTGCACAATTAAGATAGCCAAAAAGTTTGTAAACCGTTAGTTATTGGAAGGCTACTCAGACTTCGCCATCCTTGAAAACTCACAATTGGCCATTCTTTTTGTGCAATTCTCTCATACTCCTATATTAAGATTGTTTATCTAACTATTTTACACATGCCTATTTGAGCACCTCACACTTAGTTCTTTGAACACTTCTGATATTACCCAATTGACTTAGTCCATCCCCAATAAAATACACCTTTATCAATTCATGAGTTGGGCATTATTTTTCCCAAACTACATTAATACCTTATAAACAAGTATAATTTGCCCAACTTAGCTTACTAATCAACATACATGGTGTTCATACTATTTTAGGTTTCCAAATCATAAAATTAGCATCAACAACTCAATTGAAAACCCATAAACCAATTATTTACCAAACTTCAACTATATGACAAGGTTCCTTAGTAAAAATTCATGGAAACATGTATAGTGCAAAGAAAACCACATCATATTCAAAAGATATCCTAAACTAACAATATCTAATTACTTCTACAAACTAAATAATCAAGAACTAAGAATAAAAACAAAATAAAAGAGAAGAGAAGTAGAGAAACTTACAAGTAATATAATGAAGAAGTAATGGAGGAAGAATGGGGTGAATTGGAGAAGAGGGTTTTGGGAATTTTTAGAGAGAAGGTGGAGAGTTTTGAGTTAGAGAGAGAGAGAGGAATTGGGAGAGTGAGAGGCAATTGGGAGGAGGGAGGCGGCTGAGTGTTTTTGAGGGAGAGGGGGAGGGATTTTAGGGTTTTAAAGAAGGGAGGGAAAAGAAAACAAAATAAAAAAAACTGTTTTTTTTTCGCCGACCGCGGAACTGACCGCAACTGTTCGCGGTTCGTTCGCGGCAGCGGATGGACCGCAAACAGTCGAGATTCAGAGAGGTCATTTTTTTGCAGTTGGTTCGCGGCCGCGAATGGACCGCGAATAGAGAAAGTTCAATGAGGGCATTTTTCCGCAGTTCATCCGCGGTCGCGGATGGACCGCGGACAGTGCCCCTCTCTGAAATTTTTTTTTCGGACTGTTCAGCAGAAATTTGTTTTTCTCTTATTTTTCTTTATTACCTACTAGGATAAAATTACTTACAACATGTTCGTGGGTTGCCTCCCACGTAGCGCCTGATTTAACGTCGCGGCACGACTCAACTTAGCGCATTTTACGGCTCGCTAGACCTTTGAGGTTCATCCAACCGCAATTCTACCTTGTCCTTCATGTCATCCAGGCCTATGTAATGTTTCAATCGCTATCCGTTTACCTTGAATGTACGTGATCCATCCATAGTTTGAATTTCCACAGCTCCTGACTCAAATGCCTCAATTACCTTTGTGACGACCCAGCTCGTCGTCACGAGAATTACCACCCCGTTATGTTGTAAATGCATGTTTTATGATTTTATATCGGTGTTAGAGTCTATCGGGTGAGTTAGGAGTGAATTGGATTGAAAATGAGGCATATAGCCTTTTTGAAGGAGACTTGAATAAGGAAAGTCAACCCGGAGTTGACTATTTGGTTATAGGGCTCGGAATCGAATTCTGATGATTCGGTTAGTTCCGGGAGGTGATTTGTGACTTAGGAGAGCGATCGGAATTGAATTTGGAGGCCCGGTGTAGAAATAGGCTTGAATTGGCTAAGGTTGAATTTTGGCGAAATCCGAACGGTAGGTGAGATTTTGATCCGGGGGTCGGAATGGAATTCCGACAGTTGCAGTAGCTCCGTTAGGTGATTTTGGATGTGCCTGCAAAATTTCAGGGTCATTCGGACGTCGTTTGGTCGGGTTTTTGATTGATTGTGTAAATCGGAATGTTTTAAGGAATTTAGGCTTGAATCCGTGTGTAATTGGTGAATTTAATGTTTAGGATGGTGTTTTTATGATTGGAACAAGTTCGTATCGAGGTTTGGGGTATGTTGGTGGTTTTCGTTGGGGTCCCGGGGGCCTCGGGGTGTTTTCGGATGGTTAAACGGAAGAAAATCATGGAAATTGCAGGTTGAAGTATTTCGGTTCTGTCATTTTCGCCCCTGCAGAAATGTGGGCGCGGAGGCGTGTCCGCAGGAGCGGACTGAGGAGCGCAGGAGCGCTTGGCATCGCAGAAGCGGAATCCTTTCCGCTGAAGCGGCATCGCGGGTGCGAGTCAGTGATCGCAGAAGCGGACTAGATGGAAAATGGGAAGGTCCGCAGAAGCGGATTCTTGACCGCCTGGGCGAGTCCACAGGAGCAGACTCTTGTGCGCAGAAGCGGGAGTTTTCGCAGAAACGGAGGTTCAATCGCGGAAGCGGACGCACATAAGCGGTCCTTTTCTCGCAGAAGCGGAATTGGCCGGCTAGGCCTGGAACCGCTGAAGCGACCCTCTAGTCGCGGATACGGACTCGTAGGAGCGGAATTTTATCCGCAGAAGCGAAAATCGCTGGGAGCTAAGTGTATCAGAAGTTAGAAAAATTTCAGAAACATTTCACACATTTGGGTCTCGGCTTTAGAGGCGATTTGGGCGATTTTGAAGAGAAACTCAAGGGAAATCATCGGGTAATCAACTATGGACTTAAACTATGATTAGTATTGATAATATTATGCAATTATATCATGAAAATGGAGGAATTTGGGGTGATTCATGGAAGATTTAACCCTAGGCTTGAACTTTAGAAAATCAAGGTTTTGAATGGGCAAATGGAGTCCGAATTTGGTAAAATTGATATGCTTAGACTCGTATTGAGATGAGGGTTCCGAATATGTGACTTTTGTAATTTTTCGACAAGCGTACCGAAAGTCGGGTTTTGACAACTTTGAGAATTATGATGTAGATTGAGTTGTATTGATTGGGTGTCGTCCCATTGGCCTAATTTGTTTTGTTTCTACTGTATTTGATCAGATTTTACGCGTGCGGAGCTTGATTCTCGTGGCAAGGGCATTGCGGAGTAGTCGTCGCGCCGTATTGAGGTGAGTAATAGATGTGGGTGATGACCGGCGGGTTCGAAACCCCGGTATACCACTTTGTGACGCTGTATAGCGGCGAGACACGTACTCTCATGTGAGTACGGGGTCGATTGTGATTGGGGACTATGGCTTAGTCCGACTTGTTGATATTGTGTTATGATATTAGGCTATTCTTGAGCCGTCGAACCTCCTTCTCGGATGGTTGCATATTATATATTGTGATAATGGCCACTCTTGAGCCGAGGAACCCCCTTCTTGGGCGGTTGAGTATACATGTGGGCCGTGAGCCGGTTATTGGATCCCGCGAGGATCGTTATCATTGTCTTATCATATTGACATGTTAGTTACTACCAATCCGTAGCTATTTCTGTTATCATGTTATTTCCAATCTCTGGAACTTGATATTACTGGTTTCAACTGAAAAATGATAAAAGATGTTTCAAAAACTACTTTTGAGCCTGCGAGGCTGTAATTGCATATTAGCTGACTGGTAGTGGATCGGGCTGCACGCCGCAGCAGTATATATGTTGGATCGGACTGCACGCCGCGGTGATATTGTGCTTGGGCTGTAGGAGCCCCTCCGGAGTCTGAACCCCCACAGTGAGCACGGGTACCCAAATTGGATCGGGCTACACACCATAGCGGTCATATCATGCATTGCATTGCATTTTAGCTACATATGCTAGCTGTTATACTGTTTTGCTGGTACTTGTTGGTACAGGTACAGTCGATATTGATTCTGTGACAGGGTATTTGATTACAGCTTTACATAGTGCTTTATTGCGGATTTCTTATCTGCGTTGTCTTACCCCTGTTTATTACCACTGAGTCTGGCGGTACTCATTTTACTCCCTGCACCTTGTGTGCAGATCCAGGTACCTCTCAGCAGTGATCCAGTAGCTGTGCGAGGCGACGTTTGTGGATATTCGAGGTAGCTGCAGAGTCCGCAGGACCCGATATTCCTTCTTACTATCTTTTGATTATGTATTGATATTTCTTTCCGCACTTGGTATCGTGTAAACCTTTATACACTCATGTTCAGTAGAGGCTCATGACTCTTGACCCTTTGGTCTATGGGAGTTGATGTATTATGGGACTTGGTTTCCCGTTTTCGTTATTTGTATCGCTATTGCTTCGTGATTTAATATGCTTAAATGGGCTAAAGAGAGCTTCTAGCTCTGTTATTGTTATTGATTGGTCAGGCTAGCTTAGCAATGTGCTGGGCGCCATCACGACCGGATTTGGGGTCGTGACAACCTTGAAGGGTCCTGACCACCTTGATTTCAATTTACCTGGGAACAGTCGAAATCTTGAATTGTATAGTAGTACTTTGTCCCGTTTTTGAAGTTACGCTCAACGATATTTTGATCATGGATCCGCTTCATCCTCTCTTTATACAATCTTGTATTTTCAAATGCCAGATACCGAAATTCTTCTAACTCATGCAACCCAGTCAACCTTGCTTTACCTGCTTCATCCAAGTTGATATTCAATTGTTTCAGTGCCCACCACGCTTTATGCTCTAATTCAACCGGTAAGTGACAAGCTTTTCCGAACACCAATTTGTAAGGAGACATGCCAATGGGTGTTTTGAATGCTGTTCTATATGCCCATAGTGCATCATCAAGCTTCCTGGACCAGTCGGTTCTTGTGGCGTTCACTGTTTTAGTTAGTACACTTTTTATCTCCCTGTTGGAGACCTCAACTTGTCCGCTAGTTTGCGGGTGATATGGAGTGGCCACATGGTGTTTAACATCATACTTGGACAATAATTTCTCAAAAGCTCGGTTGCAAAAGTGTGTGCCCCCGTCACTAATGATAGCCCTTGGAGTCCCGAACTGGGCGAAAATATTCTTCTTCAAAAATCCCACTACCACCTTAGCATCATTTGTGGGTAATGCTGCAGCTTCCACCCATTTGGACACGTAGTCAACTGCAGACAAGTATGTACTTATTGCCGTATGAGCTAATAAAGGGCCCCATGAAATCTATTCCCCAGACATCGAACACTTCCACTTGCTGGATTGGATTCATCGGCATCTCATGACGCCGGGAGATGTTCCCGGTGCGTTGACATTCGTTGCAACATTTCACCCACAAGTGCGCATCCTTAAACACCATCGGCCAATAGAACCCGGCCTCAAGTATTTTGGCAGCTGTACGTATTCCTCCAAAGTGACCACCATATGCTGAAACATGACATGCCTGCAAAATAGAAGATTGTTCTATCTCGGGGACACATCTCCAGATCATGTTATCAAGACATATCCTAAACAAATATGATTCATCCCAATAATAATACTGACTTTCACGAAAAAATCTTTTCCTCTGGACCGATGAGAGGTCATGAGGAACAATGCCACTGGCTAGATAATTAGCATAGTCAGCATCCCATGGTGTTTCCAGGAGAGTGGTGGTGAGAAACTGCTCATCTGGAAAGGTTTCCAGAATTTCCCCACTCTCTTTGACAAGTTCAGCTCCTTCAAGTCTTGACAAATGGTCAGCTACTTGATTTTCAGTACTTTTTCTATCTCTAATTTCGAGGTCGAACTCTTGGAGAAGCAACACCCAACGAATTAGGCATGGCTTAGAGTCCTTTTTATCAATTAAATATCTTAAAGCTGCATGGTCTGTGTATACGATTACCTTTAATCCTATGAGATAGGACCGGAATTTGTCGAATGCAAACATGACCGCCAGCATCTCCTTTTCCGTCACTGTATAGTTTAGCTGTGCTCCACTCAGAGTTCTACTTGCATAGTATATTGGATACATCAGCTTATCTTTCCTTTGGCCCAGCACTGCCCCCACTGCATAATCACTTGCATCACACATTAACTCAAAAGGTTGCTCCCAGTCTGGGGCAATGATGATGGGTGCTGTGACCAGCCTTTTCTTCAATTCCTCAAAAGCAATCCTGCATTCGTCAGTAAAAACGAAAGGGTGATCTTTTTCAAGTAACGTACAGAGAGGGTTTGATATTTTGGAGAATTCTTTGATGAACCTTCGGTAAAAACCGACGTGCCCAGAAAGCTTCTTATGGCCTTGACGGATGTTGGTGGAGGCAACTTTGCAATGACATCAACTTTAGCACGGTCTACCTCAATGCCTTTGCTTGAAACCCGGTGCCCCGGTACTATACCTTCTTGTACCATAAAATGGCACTTCTCCCAGTTTAGCACTAAATTTGTTTCCATGCACCGTTTTAGCACTCTAGTCAGATTGGCAAGGCATTCATCGAATGAATTCCCTACCACTGAGAAATCATCCATGAACACCTCCATAATGTCTTCCACCATATCGGTGAAAATAGCCATCATGCACCTTTGGAAAGTGGCGGGTGCATTGCATAGTCCGAATGGCATCCTCCTGAAGGCGAAGACGCCGTAAGGGCATGTGAAGGTGGTCTTCTCTCTATCTTCGGGGGCTATGGAGATTTGATTGTACCCCGAGTATCCATCAAGAAAGCAAAAGTGGGACCTCCCTTCCAACCTGTCAAGCATTTGATCAATGAAGGGAAGTGGGAAGTGATCTTTGCGGGTGGCTAGATTCAACTTCCTGTAGTCCATGCATATTCTCCATCCGGTGACGGTTCTTATTGAAATCAGTTCATTGTTGTCGTTTTTCTCTACTGTCATGCCTCCTTTCTTGGGCACACATTGGACCGGACTAACCCAGCAGCTGTCTGAGATTGGGAAGATGATTCCCGCATCTAGCCACTTTATTACTTCCTTCTTCACCACTTCCTTCATGTTGTGGTTCAGCCTTCTTTGATGTTCCCTGGAAGGTTTGTGTCCATCTTCCAGGAGAATTTTATGCATACAATAGGCTGGGCTGATCCCCTTTATGTCTGCCATGGTCCACCCGATGGCAGTCTTGCATTCCTTGAGTACCTGTATAAGCTTTTGGGCCTGCACATCTAACAAACTAGATGAGATAATAACATGTAACGTGGAGTTAGGACCTAGATACTCATACCTGAGATGTGTTGGTAGAGGTTTATGTTCAAGCTTCGGTGTCTCTTCTATGGATGGCTTTGCTGGTGGGCTTTCTCTTTTCTCTAAGTGTAGGGGTTCAAATTCGATCTCTCGCTTCCAGAATCCCTTGCCTTCTAGAGATAATACCCATTCGGCCAAACTTTCACCGTTTACCTCTTCCATGTCCATCAGGCATGCTTGAAGTGGATCTTCAATAGTCAATTCTGCATCGTCGATCTCCACTATCACATCAACCGCATCAATTAGAGAGCAATTTGCGAACTCACTAGGACGCCTCATGGATTTTTGCACATTGAAGATGATCTCCTTATCATTCAACCTCATCTTGAGTTCCCCGGTTTCACAATCAATTATGGCTCTCCCGGTGGCTAGGAATGGTCTTCCCAGGATTATGGGAATTTCTTCGTCGACCTTGCAATCAAGAATAACAAAATCGGCGGGAAACACGAACTTCCCAACCTGGATTAGCACATCATCTATAATACCAAATGGACGCTTAACCGTCCTATCAGCAAGCTGTAAAAGCATAGAGGTGGGTCTGGCTCTCCCAATACCTAACCTCTTATAGACAACTAAGGGCATGAGATTAATGCTTGCCCCCAAATCACATAAGGCCTTAGTAAAGGCATAATTCCCTATAGTGCATGGGATGGTGAAACTACCTGGATCAAATAGCTTCTCAGCAATGGGTCTAGAGACCACTGCACTACAAGTCCGTGTAAGTGTAACTGTGGCCAAGTCTTGGAAATCAAATTTTCGCGACATCAAATCCTTCATCATCTTAGCATAACCAGGCATTTCTTTTCAAGCTTCAATTAATGGAATGTTTACCTGGATTTTCTTGAGGATGTCGAAGAACTTTTTGTATTGCTCCTCTTTTTGGTGTTTGGCCAACCTTTGGGGGAATGGTGGTGGAGTCCTCTTCTTCCCGGTGACTTGGGATTTATCTTTGTCTATCGCTTTCTCATCAATCCGCTGCTCTACCTATTCAGCTACTTTCTCCGGTCCCTGTTTTGCTTCTTTATTTTCAGCAACTAGCTGGACTGTGACTTCTATCAACCCTGTGGACTCATCCAGTTCAATGGGCAATGGAGTGGATGTCTCAGCCTGTTTGTCAATTTTCTCACTTTCATTCTCAGCATCAAGGTCTCTACCGCTTCTCAGAGTCACTGCCATCATCTACTTTGGGATTTGGTCCTTTGGATTTGTTTGTGTATCTGCAGGCAATGTCCCTTCAGGACCATTATTGAGAGACATAGCAATCTGACCCACCTGTATTTCAATATTCTTGATGGCGGCATCATGTGCATCTATCCTCTCATTTGTTTTAGCATTTGACCCAATTACCTGCTGCATCATAGCTTTCAACTCTGTGAACCCATCGTCATGTCTACCCCCATGAGGTGGTGGAGGTGGATAATATCCCTGCTGCTGATTGCCGAAATTCTGAGGTCTAGGATATGGGACCATGTTGTGTGGTGGCTTCATACCTGCTGCATTAAATTGGGGCTGGGGAGGTCTGTACTGCATTGGAGCCTATTGGCCCCAGTTTTGATTACCTTGTCGCTGACCTCCATAGTTAGCCACATAGTTCATATCCTTATGCTGATGATGATGTTCTTGGTCTGCAGCCCATGGATTACCTATGGGTTGGCTAATGCAAGATGTGCATAAACCACCATTGGTAGTATCTACAATGTGAACCTGCTGCTTGACCCCCGATTCTTCCACCTTCTTTGTTAGGATGCTCATTTGTGTCAATAGAGTTGCCATGTTCTCCTCCAAAGTGTTGGATGGATCCAGGGGTACAGAGTGTACCACTGGTGTGATAGGAGCATTCCTGGATGTCCACCCGGAATTTTGGGCCATCTTGTCAAGCAAATTTTGGCCCTCTCTCCAAGTCTTGCTCAGAAAAGCCCCACCTGCTGAAGCATCTACAATGTTCTTCATGCTGTCTGAAAGCCCCATATAGAATCTTTGGCCCAACATCTGCTCAGGAATCCCATGATGAGGACACATAACAAGCATACCCTTGAATCTGCCCCAAGTTTCATGTAATGTTTCCATTGGTTTTTGCTTGAAGCTCACGATCTCATCAATTTGTTGAGTTGTCTTGTTAGGTGGATGAAACTTGTTGTGGAATTGTTTGACTAACTCATCCCAAGTGGCAATGGAGTTTATTGGGAGTGAGTTTAGCCATATATGTGCTGCTCCTATAACTGAGAACGGAAAGAGCAGTAATCTGATAGCTTCCGGAGTTACATTCGGTTGTCTTTGTGTTTTGCATATTGATAGAAAGTTCTTGAGGTGCTGCTGTGGATCTTCAACCTGAGACCCATAGAATAATCCCTTGTTTTGAAACAAGTGAAGCATATTGTTAGTAATCTGGAAAGACTCAGCTTGAATTGCTGGCACAACGATGGCAGTTGCCAAATTATCCGTTGTGGGTTGTGCCCAGTCGAACAATGCACCTTCCTGTGCCTCCTGTGCCTCTTGCATATTTAGCCCGGCTTGCTAGTTTTGATCGTTTATGTCACCCATGTCGAAGTCTAGTTTGATTGGTTGTTGAGATTGTTGAATTTGTTTGATGGCTTTATTGCGCGCCCGGAAGGTTTGCTCGGGGTCTGAGAGTCCTTCAATTAGTTCTCCAGTCCTTGCAAATTTTCTAGGCATGCACCTGAATACCCAAATCAACAAACATCAAAATATTCAATGTAGAGTGTAGAAAGAACCTGAATACACAAGAATCTTGAAGTTCTGTCAATGGCAATTGATAATTCCGTTAATTCCCCGGCAACGGCGCCAAAATTGATTCACGTCCAAGCAACGGTCGTAGTCAATAGAACCTGGTCTAATAAGTCCAATTAACCTATCAATCACAACTTTCACAACCCAAGAGTACTTCCGCATCAAGTTCCCAAAAGTTAGAGTATCTTTGTGTATGATTTTCGACTAACTTCTTGCAAGAATTAATAATGCTTAAAAGAAAGAATTGAATATAGAGTAAAAAGAATATTATGAGAAGGACTAAGGTATTGATTTCCCCAATTGATTGAATCCCTTATCGTTATGCTCATACAAATTGCTAATATATTCTATCAATCATGAACGCTATGTGTATCGTAACCCTCTCCCGAGAAATTACAATAATTTACTAGTGCACTCTCCTCTGAGCTACCCTAGCTAGCTTTAATTTGAATAGTTCACTTAAGATTTCACCCAAGACTTCGTTATTCCTAACCCCGTCTTTACGCCTAAAATTATAGATTCCTCCAATAACCTAGGTGTGGTGTTGTTCAATAATAAACCTAAATATGCACTCTTTTCCAAGTTATGCACACTAAATAGGCACATCTAATTGGGACGTCTACCAATTAACTACAACAAGAACAAAGTTTAACAAATAGAAATCTAAGTCACAATTTGTAATCACATAAACGATAAGTTCATCACTCAATAGGTTCCATCAAAACCTTAGAATAGAATTTAGCTACTCATGCTTGAAGAAACAAGAATAATAATTGAAATCATAAACAAATAATTGATATAAAATAAAAGAAAGAGTTTGAGAGGATTATCTCTTACTAAAAACCTTGCAAAAGTAATGAAATAAAGATAACATGCCTCTCTGGGGCGAACTAGGAGTTTATATAAAGGTTTTAGGGCTTTAAAACTAAATTCGAGTCTATTTGGGATTGCTGCTGTGGAACCTTCCGCGGTTCGTTTGCGGCCGCGAGCGGACCGCGAACAGTCAAACTTCAGAGGCCTTCTTTTTTCGCGGTTCATCCGCGGTCGCGAGTGAACCGCGGATGAACAGTGCGTCTGATTCTTCCCTGCTTCTTCAAGCCCTCTTCACTTTAGCTCTTCTTTTGGCCTTTTCATCAACCTAGGACTCCAAAATAGCTCTTTATGGCATCCAATGTATCACATGTACCTGTAAAACACAATCGAACACTAATCAAAGCATTTTGTCCTCATAAACAACATTAATTCCATAACAAAGTGTGATTATTTAGGGTATAATTATAGTCAAATTCACCTATTATCAATAACCTTAAATCATGAGGCCATGCTATCTTAAGAACGACGACCATTTCATGTCTCTCAAATACTACACCACAAGTCAAAACATCATAGAACATTTTGTGCCTTTCTTCATAAGTTGCTTCAAAAGCTTGACTCTCAACTGTACTCATAGACTTAGAATTATTAGGCACCACACTTTATCTCTTGAATTCACTAGGATCGCTATTGAGATCCATCCGACTCTGATTTGTCCCAGTATGCAACCAACTCTACTTAATTTTTGTAACATATGAGTACCCTCTCGATAAAGCACCCAGCGGGATCACTTCCCTCGAAGCGTGCACCTATACGAGGCATAAATCATGAATCTTCCCTCAAGTTTGAACACGAGCTAATAAGGCTAACCATAACATGCATCCAACAATTCGTATACTCAATTACCACTCATGGTCCTTCTCTGTAGCTACAATAACCCATTAATGATAATGCCCAAAATTCACACAGGTAATTAACCATACGAACCAATCATAAGCGGTAGGACTCTCCCACTTAGCACAAGGCCACTATTACACGACTCTCAAACACATTAGAACAATTCTCCCAATTCATTTACTCTTATTCAACTGCAATTCACTTGATCCAACGAACATAACCACATGTGCCCTATTAGCACTCTGACACCATAGGGTATGACATCATCCCAATACGACCAAACATCTTCCCGCTCCATGCATCGAGCATTCTTTACCACGACAGCTTAAGAAATACTGTGATTCTCACACACCCACGAAGCACCATGTAGCTTTCGCCGAAGCCTTCCCGTCTGATAATGAAATGTAGAATTATTATGGACACAGGAACATCAAAAGTCCCGACATCATACCATACAAGTCTCAACTACTTACTCATCAGCAAGTTTCAAAGAACTTATTGAATAGCACCTAAATATATCGCAGGCCAAATCTGATATGACACATGACCCACAATTTGATCGTTGATAGTGAAATCCTTTCACTTGGCACGAAGCCATAAGATATATCTTGCTAATCCATGATACTATCCTTTAACATTCGTACGTCTTTATCATAAGACAGCCCAAGACATTCGTTTGGTACATGTCCTTCTTAAGACAGTTAAACTCATTTCCCCCAGTATCTCTGCTGGCTCAATCCTTCGCTAAATAGATATCTCATATGAACCATATAGTCTTTATTACCTCCAACTATCTTTAGATCTACATCCACCTTGTGATTCTACCATTACTGTGATGATTAGGCAGTTAAGTAAACCTTCTCAAGACCGTACTTATCAACCGAATGTTAGAACCTAGTGCAGCCCCATGTGCACAATTGAAGATCTCTCAATTCTCTTGCATTGTCGATATGGATGACACGCAGTAACAATGGTTGAGTAAATTCTTGACTCCCTTGAAATCCCTCTGCAATGTCACAAACCGTCGGCGCATAATTGATACCGAGTGTGAAATTTATACACGAGTGGATGCAAAAGAACATATGACATAGGCTCCAACTGAATAAATGGCACACGATAAGGAATTCAAAGAATTGAAGAGTTTCCTAAACAGTTACATAGCCTCTCGTAGATAAATACAGACGTCTCCGTATCGATCAGCGAGAATATAAGTAACCGATCTGTGTCCCGTGACTCCTATGAACCTAGAGCTCTGATACCAATTTGTCACGACCCTAGTTCGCCATTCGTGAACCTGTCATGACGGCACTCAGTCTTCGCGACTAGGTAAGCCAAACACGATGCGGAATGTACAAATTTGATGAGAACATGAGATAAAGTAGTAGTGGAATAATGTAAAAGCAATGTAATAAGTGCCGCTCGGCACATACACTTCACCAAAACACACTAAATAACATACTACGTAGACCCGAAAACCCACGGGCAACACAGACTAAGAAAGAGTACATATGTGGCTCTATACATCATGAAATGTCTATATGTAGTGACCCAGCCCACCACTGTGCATATATTGTCCGCTTTGGGCCTAGCCCGCACGGTTGGGTTCCTCCCCAGCTGGTCCACTGGGGAAAAGGACTATGCACATGGTGGTCCAACACCTTTACTTAACTAGCCCAGGACTCCCTCTCAGTTCCGATGTGGGACGCCTGTGAGGTACAGCTACAGCTACCCGCTGATACCACTGATACCACTCACCCCACCAACAAGGACACAATGTCCTCATTGTGAGTACCTACCCAACATACTACAGAGAGTCGTCTCTGATACCAATTGTAATGACCTGGCCCAGCACTGTGCATATATTGTTCGCTTTGGGCCTAGCCCGCACGGTTTTGTTCCTCCCCATCTGGTCTACTGGGGAAAAGGCCTATGCACATGGTGGTCCAACACCCTTACTTAACTAGCCAAAGACTCTCTCTCAATTCCGATGTGGCACTCCTGTGAGCTACAACTACGCTACGCGATGATACCACTGATACCACTGGTTATTGTAATGACCCAGCCCACTACTGTGCATATATTGTCCGCTTTGGGCCTAGCCCGCACGGTTTGGTTCCTCCCCAGCTGGTCCACTGGGGAAAATGCCTATGCACATAGTGGTCCAACACCCTTACTTAACTAGCCCAGGACTCCCTCTCAGTTCCGATGTGGGTACTCACAACAAGAACTTTGTATCCTTGTTGGTGGGGTGAGTGGTATCAGTGGTATCAGTGGGTAGCGTAGCTGTAGCTCACATGAGTCCCACATCGGAACTGAGAGGGAGTCCTGGGCTAGTTAAGTAAGGGTGTTGGACTATTATGTGCATAGGACTTTACCCCAGTGGTCCAGTTGGGGAGGAACAAAATCGTGCGGGCTACGCCCAAAGCGGACAATATATGCACAGTGGTGGGCCGGGTCATTACAATTGGTATCAGAGCCGACTCTCTGGAGTACGATGGGTGGGTACTCACAACGAGGATGTTGTGTCCTTATTGGTGGGGTAAGTGGTATCAGTGGTATTAGCGGGTAGTTGTAGCTGTAGCTCACAGGAGTCCCACATCGGAACTGAGAGAGAGTCCTGGGCTAGTTAAGTAAGGGTATTGGACCATCATGTGCATAGGCCTTTTCCCCAGTGGACCAGCTGGGGAGGAACAAAACCGTGCGGGCTAGGCCCAAAGCGGATAATATATGTGCAATGATGGGCCGGGTCATTACACTATACAATGAGGGTTAGGGAAACAACTGCTATCACTAGTGAAAGTAGAAGGGGACTACCCGGATCTACGAACGTAGCAGATCATGCCTCGAGCCTCCTGAAGAGTTGCTAGATCACCTGAAATGTACCTGATCTGATATACCTGGATCTACAAAACAAAAGTGTGTAGAAAAGTAGCATGAGTACAGCGCCGCGGTACTCAGTAAGTGCCAAGCCTAACCTTGATGGAGTAGTGACGAGGAAGGTCAAGGCCCTACGGAGAGTAAATAACATAATGATAATAACAAAAATAAGCAATTTAAATAAGAATGAGTCTAAAATAACAACAATAAAGAAATTACTGCAACCGTCTACAATTAAGCTAACAACAAGTAACCAACACAACATAAATTCAAATCAGCAACTCCACGATCTACGGGAATTGAACCCGCAGTCCCTCTCTATATCCAACAACTCAGGATCTCCAGGAATTGAACCCGCAGTCCCTACATCAGTGTCTCTATGTCTCCGGGAATGGAAATCGCAGCCCTAGTATCTCCCGGAATTGAACTCGCAGTCCGTACCTCAATATCTTAGGATCTCCAGGAATCGTACTCGTAGTTCGTGTCTCAATAGCTCAGGATCTCCAGGAATCGAACCCGCAGTCCGTATCTCAATATCTCAATAACCTCCGGGTCTCCGGAAGTCGAACCCGCAGCCCTTGGATCTCCGAGAGTCGAACCTGCAGTCCACAAACACTACAACTCTAGGTCTCCGGGAATCGAACCCGCAACCCTTGGATCTCCGGGAATTGAACCCGCAGTCCACCAACACAACAACAAACAGGAAAGCACAGAGAACTATGAAATACATAACTACAATTACACCAAAACCAGTATCAACAAGTTTCAAGAAATACAAGTAAGGCAAGTAGGCGCTTAGACAGATAAATCCTATCTAACCATTCTTATCTAACGAATATCAGGTAAATGTTACAATTTAATCAGCTAATTAACAGAAATATCATGATTTGAACATTTCAAGTAAGGTGGTTTCCAACAATCTGCGCACATACACGCTCGTCACCTCGCGTACAAGGTATTTAAAATAACACATAATATCCTAGGGGAGATGTTTCCCCCACACGAGGTTAGACAAGCCACTTACCTCAATTCCGGTACAAAACCGCTAAGAAACGACTCCCTTGCCATGAGTATCCGACTCCAAGTGGCCTGAATCTAGTCAAACCATTTACACAGTGTAAATAACATTGCAAGTAACTAATTACAATGATAAAATTAAAGCTATGCCGTGAACAGAGGTGAAATGACCAAAATACCCCTGCAGTCATCGGCTGGGAATCAAAATATTTTTATGTTTTCAGAACCCTCGTACTCTCACCAGTCTATCCATACCAAAACTATACAATTTGCATGTCATTTCGACCCTCAAATCAAGGATTTATCATTTTTCAACTTTAGGGCTCAAAATCCCAATTTTTACCATACAAACACGGATAAAAATAGAAACCAGCAGAAATAATCATGGAGAAATATTAAAATAAAGTTATGATATTTACCTCCTTGATGAGACGAGAACAACACCGCGAACATTACCTCAATCGGAGCTCTAGAACTCAAGATATGCCCAAAATACTAAACTTCTTAGTTTTAAACACTGTCCAGGCCCATTTTCCGCTTTTGCGAATAATTTTCGCATATGCGAGATCGCTTTTGCGGTTCTCTTTCCGCTTTTGCGGTTCCGCATCCGCGGCCAAATTCGGCTTTTGCGTTTCTGACAGACACCAACACTTTTCTCGGCACGGAAACGAGCATAACTTCCTCATACGATGTCCAAATTCGACGATTCCATTTGCTATGGCTCCAAAATTACGATACAGATCTAATGGTTGAAACAAAACTGAATTTGGAGATAATTTACTTTATATGGTACCCCTTTATGTTCAAAGAAGCAATGTTGAAACATCAAATAAGAGCGTGATCACAACCCGGAACACACCCGAGGCACCCGAGACCCCAATCAATCATACCAACCAACCCCAAAACACATTACGGACTTGCTCGAGGCCTCAAACCACATCAAAGAACTCTAAAACCATGAATTACACCCCGATTCAAACTTTATGAACTTTGAAGTTTCCAGCTTCTATTTCTGATGCTGAAACCTATCAAATCACGTTCGATTGACTTTAAATTTTGCGCACAAGTCCAAACTGATATATCGAAGCTACATAAACCTTCGGAATTCCATTCCGACCCTCGGATCAAAATCTCACCTATCAACCGAAATTCGCCAAACTACTAACTTTGCCAATTCAAGCGTAATTCTACACCGGTCATCACAAAAATATTCCGGACACACTCCTAAGTCCCAAATCACCTAACAAAGCTATCCGGATCATAAAATTTGCATTTTGAGCCCGATATCAAAATTTCCACTTCCGGTCAAGCTTCTTAAAAACCTTCAAATTCCTACCTTTGCCCAAACGACTTCAAAATGACCTACGGACCTCCGAATTCATTTTCGATTTCTCTCCCAAATCCAGAATCACTATACGGAGCTATGTCCAGTCTCCAAATTCCAAACGAACATCGATAACGCTGAAATGCACTTCAAGTCAAACTTATGAAATTTCTTCCAAAATGCTAACTTCCACAATATGTGCCAAAATGCTCCCGGGTTATCCAAAACCTGAATCGGGCATATGCCCAAGTCCGATATCAATATACGAACCTGCTGGACCCTTCAGATCCCGATTCCGAGGTCGTTTACTCGAAAATCCAATCCTAGTTCATTCTTTCAACTTAAAGCTTCTAAAATAAAAATTTTCATTTAAATTTAACTCCATCTCCCTGAATTTAGATTTCGACCATGCAAACAAGTCATAATACCCGAAATGAAGCTATTCATGTCTTCCATGGAGCGCTAGTATTCAGTCGGGTCGTTACAGGCTTTCTTGATGACTTGTTAGACTAATTGGGGCCCAGGGCCATATGTTAGGGCATGCCGATTTATGTGAGCATATGCATACACATGCAGGGATCAGACTGCACGCCGTAGTGGTATATGGATCAGGTTGCGCGCCGCAGCAGGTGTGATATTGATATTGCGCTTGGGCTGTAGGAGCCCTTCCAGAGTCTGAACCCCCAAAGTGAGCGCGGGCGCCTTTGCATGGATCGGGTTGTACGCTACAGCGTCATATGCATTGCATGTCATACATACATTGATTTCTTTGCACTACGTGGCATAACATATATCACTCATATATTATTGGCACACATGCATTACTTTCCTTATTGACCAGATCCCCTGGTGGTAAATGTTAAGGAGTGCTGAGCCCAAGAGGCTGATTTGAGTGCAGACTTGCACTACTTGAGGTCGTACATCGGTAATGGTATGTTATCATGAAAGAAAGAGAAGTTAGAAATGAAATTTTTGAATAATCTACTCACATATACCGAAAGGGAATAAAACGATAGTGTATTGAAGTTTAAAGGTATTTCTGTATTGTGTAGCATGAGATAGTGCTTTGTGTGGTTTTCTTTTCTTCAGCATTATTACTTTTATTACCGCTGAGTTGGAAGTAATCACACCCGACTCCCTGCACCTTGTGTGCAGATCCAGGTACATCACAGTAGAGCTGATTCTATAGCTGCTCTAGAGTGCATTTGGATAGTCGAAGTAGCTGCCAGCGTCCGCAGGACCTAACTCTCCAGTTTATCTTTATTTTTGTTCTGTCTATCCCACACTTGTACATAGTTGTTTACACTATCACACTTTATATATTCTAGTAGAGGCTCATGACTTGTGACTCATGTTCCGTTGGGTGGTTGTACTGGTTTGGAATGTCTAATCCCGGCATTTGGGTATTTCTTTATTATTATATTATCGTTGTTTATGCCAAAAAGGGATAAATTACGAGCTGATAACTTCGTGTTTTTGTTGATTTGTCTGGATGGCCTAGCAGTGTGTTAGGCGCCATCACGACCGGGTTTGGGGTCGTGACAAGTTGGTATTAGAGCCTAGATTACTAAGCCTCATGAGTCATGAGCCGGTTGGCAGCGTCTCGTGGATTGGTACGGGGACGCATGTGCTTATCATCGGGAGGTTGCAAACCTTTTAGGAAATACTTCACAATCTTGGAATTCTTATCGTGCGTATTTGATTCAGTTTGAGATATAATTCTTGAAATTTATTCCACACGTCTGTATGCGCACTCGAGCGCTCAGTAATATAATTGCCTTAATGGCTTGTGATTCCCCGATTGAGGGGCGAGATATGATCTTCATGAGTTTATGTTTGGCCAGTCGGGAGGACTTGAAGCCAGATTTTTTTCTATGGCTTGAGCACCAAGGTGCTGATTCTGCGAGCTGGTATTATGAAATTTATATGACCACTATTGTCCAAAATTGTGGAAATGGAAGCTTGATAATGGATGAGCTGTTAGGTGTTAGACTCTTATTGTGATCCGTTGTGTAGCCCCTAGCTATGGGCGTGGTGAATATTTATCATATCTCTTAGTTGGAAGGTAAAGTGCCCTACATATAGTAGTATGAGTTCAGACTCGGGAAGACCGAATTGGTTGTGTTATGTGTATTATGGTGAAAGGTATTTGATATATGTTATGATTTGAGCAGGTGCAGCGCATGTCCATGTATCAATTTTGATAATATAACTCGTGTAGTATAGAGATTAATGTTGTTGATATACATTGTGATGTCTTGTCGAGTTGTTGACGTATTGTTAGGATGGTTTTGGTAATTCTCTGGAAGGTGGAGAGGCCAAATTACACAGGAAAGTCTGTCGCAATTTTTGAAATATTTGGGACTTAGAAAAGATTTCTGTCACCTAAAGAGCAGGCTTAACTGTGGTGTGTGTATAAATACAAGAAGTGCAAAAGAATTAAGATTTCTGATGATTTGAGTCTCTGCCAAAGCTTATAAATGACTCGAGTTTAATCTCATTGTAACATTTTGGCATCACTTGAGTAATAATGCTATGAGTGGTTAATAGTGCTTTGATGAATGGCTTTGAGCCAAGTTGGGAGGTTGCTATTAAATAACTAATTGCACGGTTGTGTGCTATGTAGGCACTGTCTTTAATTATGTTGGGAAAATTCTGACAAGGTTATGGTGCTTCGTAGATGTGAAGAAATACTAGGATGTTTTGAACTACTGTTGGTAAGGAGTGTATAGAAAAGAAAGATAGCGAATTGTACCTGTAAGTAATCATGTTCTGCAATATTAGAGTTCTAACAAAACACGAGTGGTTCTGTTTAATAGGACAGTTGAATTACAGCTGAATAAGGGTGAATGACGCCCAAGAATGGTTTTGCAGTGTTCAAAATTTTGCTTGTAACAGTCAGGTGCCTTAAGATTGTGTATGTGGCTAAAGACGGCGATTTTCTTAGAAAAGATCAAGGCTTGTGTTATATCATGTGAATGATGGGATTATATGTATCCGTATTGGGAAGTAATGATAACAAATTCAAAATCGCAGGAAGTTCTTCAAAATAAAGTGTTCTAGAATGTGGTACTTCTAGGAAACATTGAGAGAGTATTTAGTGGCCTATGGGTCTTAGACCGTGTAGTCTGATGTACGAGTCTTGTGGGGTAACATGAGTTAAGGTATTGTGGTGCTACAGTAAAGAGAATATCAAATTTAAGATGATTCAGAAAGGAAATTGGGTAAATGGAGCAACTTGTTAATAAATCGGAACGATATGGTAAGGATACGATTAACTCCTGGTATGTGTTCGAAGTAATGAGTATTGCAGATATGGTGCAACAAAGCTCTTGAGTGCTAGCAGTTGCGTAGCTCGACGTGGGTAAAAGGACTCTGTCCTGACAGTTAAACTTATGCAATTAATTGGAAGAAAGAGTTTGCGATGTGTTATGGAAAGCTAATAATGGCATGTTCAGGGTTTTGAGATCAGTTCATATTATATGGGAAGTCATTAAAACTCTCAAGCAGCGCGGGAAGCTACAGATAATCTGAGAAGCAATCTTTCTGGTGATTAAGGAAAATGGTACTGCTATTCTAGTGATTTGGAAGAGTATATGGTCAAAAAGGGCAAGGTAATATAAACTGATAGTATCTAGTGGTATGGTGGTACCCTCTTGTTAGAGTGACGGTGATGATTGAGTTGTCGATGGCATAGTGAAATTCTGAATGGGTTTTGTGGCAGGGATAAATGCTTGATGTGTGTTATGTATTTGTACGGGGAAATGTGGAATCATGCATAGCGATTCATGTGCTATATACATGCTGGAGACTAGAAGTTCTCGTAACCCGCCTACGTAGTGGTGGTATATCATGTGTATCGGCACCGTTTAGTGATTCTTGAAAATTGGAAGCCCTAACGGCTCTCTCTTTACTTGATATGATGAATTTGAATAATGATATATGATTGTAGACTGGTTGTCATAAGTCAGGCTGTCTAGACTAACGTGATATGGACTATGTTAGAAAATGCCACAATCTGCATAGCAGACTGCATTGGATTATGCTCCAGCAAGGTAGATATACCCTAGGGCCAGCGGACGGCTGGTAGGTATTGCTTTATCAGTTGGGCCTTTGTGGTAGATGTCAGTGTAGAGGTATCTACCATTGATTCAGTTCTAATATTGAGGAACGTTGTCGGATGCGTTTCATGTCCCGGGCTTGAGGATATATATATGTTTGTTGTAATTAGCAACTTGACTAGATGTGCATTTCCTCTTGTGAGATATATGCGTGGATTGGGTGGCACGCCGCCACGGGTTATCTGGATCGGGTGGCACGCTGCCACAGGTATGGTATCTGGATCGGGTGGAACGCCGCCACGGGTATGTTATTGGAACGGGTTGCGTGCCGCAACAGTGTGATGTGGAAAATATAGTTTCCTATAAGTTACTTTGTATACAGTACTTCCTTGCTTCTAAGGAATAGTCCGTATTAGGTACTGCTCAGGGAATAGCACATCGGTTGTGTCCATTCATAATTTGATAACATATGTTAAATGTATCACTGCGGGTGTGATTGATTGCTTGAGTTCAGACATAAATATGTGCGTGGCTGACCGTTTTGAGCATGGTGACTTGAGGTGCACCATGAGTAATAGTGCTTGGATAGAATCGTGAGTCGTGGCAAGGCCACGTGATGTTATGACATTTCGAGGAGGCTTCAAGTACTCTAATTCTATGATGTGAGACGAGATCTCAGTTATGTGTTGTGATGGAATTGAGGAATTTGAATTACAGCTCTTTTGTGTGAGTCGGTTATCATGATTCGAGTGTGTTCAAATAATTTCTTATTGGAGCCTATGTTTTGCTTGTCGTGGCTTAGGCCGATGAGGAGGTGTCATATTACCACTGTGGTGTGTTATAATCGAAATGATGAGTCATTAATGAGTGCGAGCATGTGTGATTTTAGCTGGCTAGAAAGGTAATGTCGAGGTTTGGCTTCGAAATTTATTATGGTGTCAGTAAAAGGGAAATCGATTCATGAATGGTTGACCTGAGAGATGAATTCGATATATCGCGTGTTCGGTTGCCGTGGGTAGGATATGAAGGTGTTGGAATAAGACTTTAGCTAATGAGAAAGGTTTTTCTATTAGTATTTGGTTATTGGGGCCAAATTGTTGTGATTAGAGACCATCGTCTCGAGTGATTGAGGTTGTTTGATACATCATATGATCTCACCTGGAGTGGCAAGTATGGGTTATTGTAGTTGGTTCAAGTGTTTCCTGAGTATAGGCGTGTGATTCGAATTTGGTATATGATTTTGGAAAGTGAAATGTGGTCTATGGTTCAGATGGATTGTGGAATTCCAGCTATATTGTGTTATCAGACTTATGATAGATAGGGTGACGTGGTATCACCCCGAGTATATGTTTGGTAAGATCATTCAACTATTGGGTTGCTTCTAGTACAACTCTGGGTACGCTCGAGGACGAGCGTTTGTTTAAGTTGGGGAGAATGTGGTGACCCGGCCCGTCGTCACGAGAGTTACCACCCTGTTACTCTTTCATTATGTGTTTCATGTTTCTATATCTGTGTTAGAGTCTATTGAGTGAATTGGGATTTATGCTGGTTGAAAATGAGGTATATAGCCTTTTTGAGTGAAGCTTGTTTATGAATAGTCAACTTGGAAATGACTATGTGGTTAGAGGGCTCAGAATCAAATTTTGATGATTTGGTTAGTTCCGGGAGGTGATTTGTGACTTAGGGGAGCGATCGGAATTCAATTCGGAGGTCCGGTGTAGAAATAGGCTTGAATTGGCTAAGGTTGAATTTTGGCGAAATCCGAACGGTAGGTGAGATTTTGAGCCGGGAGTCAGAATGGAATTCCGACAGTTGCAGTAGCTTCGTTGGGTGATTTTGGATATGTCTACAAATTTTCAGGTCATTCGGACATCGTTTGGTCGGGTTTTTGATTGAATGTGAATTTTGAAAGTTTAAGTTTAAGTTTGAATTGAATTGTAGGTTTTTGGTGATTTTTTATGTTTAAGGAACCGTTTTTATGATCCGTGCAAGTTTGAATGAAGTATTAGGTTGAGATTGTCTTTTTGGTTGAGGTCCCGAGGGCCTCGGGGTGATTTCGGATGCCTAACGGGCATTTTTTGTTTTGGAAAAAGCTGTTGTTGCAGCAGATTTTCAGCAGATTTTTTGGCTACTTTGGGAGCTGATATCTTGTAATCTATAAGGAATCACAAAAAGTGCAAAACACTAAAGTTGTAGACCTTCGTACCTAGTTTCCAGAAAGCTAAAGAACGCGTAATTTTGACATCTGTAGTGGAAGTTATGATTGACGGAAAATGACTGCTGCAGCAATAGGATGTACAACTTGTATAGCACAGGTGCAAGGTACAACTCGACAAAGCACGGGCAGATTCTTTTTTACACGAAATTGGTTATTTCTTTCATTGATTTCATTTCGTTTGGATTATTTTGGAGAGCTTCAAGAGGTGATTTCACCGGGTAAACATTGAAGGTAAGTTCTATGGTCTAAATACGCGATTTTATCCTAGAATCTTCAATTATTTCACTGTAAATTGGATGACTAATGGAGGATTTTTTCACTAAGCCTGGGTTATTGTAAATCATCGATTTGAATGGGCAAATAGAGTCCGATTTTGATAAACTTTATATTTATGGACTCGTGTTGGGATAAGGAATCCGAATATGTAACATTTGTATTTTTTCGAGAAGCGTACCGAAAGTCGAGTTTTGCAAACTTTGTGGTTTTTCATGTAATTTGATTGTGTTCGATTGGGTGTTATTCCGTTAGCCTATTTGGATATATTTGTACTGAATTTGGCTAGTTTTGGCATGCATGGATGCTGGTTCGATGAGCTAAGGCATTGCGGAGCTTGAGTTTTCGCCGGATCGAGGTGGGTAATACTTGTAAATAATGTCTCGAGGGTTAGTATACCCCCGACTTGCACATCTTAGTGCATTATTAAGGTGACTCGCATGCCGGATAACGGGCGTGGGGTAGAGCAGCATTGGGGATTGTGACTTGGTCCGTCCAGTGTAATGAATAATAACACCTAATTGCTTGAAATTGAACTGACACCCTAATAAAGATATTAACTATGAGGAATCAGACTGATTATCATGTTTTGGGTTTCGTGCCGATTATCTGAATCTTTCAAGGATTGGTATTACTGTCTTGATAATACTGTGCATATTTTTATCTCAATCTAAGGTTTTAAAATGGTATTTTGCTACTCAGCATTTTTATAAAGTTATGAAAAACTTGAACAAGGTCTTAATGACATCTCTAGGTGTGAGCTAATATGATACTGTTGCCCGAAGGCTTTCTTGATGATTTATTAGACTGATTGGGGCCGAAGGCCATATGTTAGGGCATGACGATTTATGCTAGCATATGCATACATATGCATGGATCGGATTGCACGCCGCAGTGGTATATGGATCGGGCTGCGCGCCGCAGCAGGTGTGATCTTGATATTGCGTTTGGGCTGTAGGAGCCCGTCTGGAGTCTGAACCCCGACAGTGAGCGCGGGCGCCTTTGCATGGATCGGGTTGTACGCCACTGCGTCATATGCATTGCATGGCATACATACATTTATTTCTTTGCACTACATGGCATAACATATAGCACTCATATTTTATTGGAACACATGCATTACTTGCCTTATTGACCGGATCCCCTGGTGGTAAATGTTAAAGAGTGTTGAGCCCAAGGGGCTGATTTGAGTGCAGACTTGCACTACTTGAGGTCGTACCCAGGTATTGGTATGTTATCATGAAAGAAAGAGAAGTTAAAAATGAAATTTCTAAAAAATCTACTCACTTATACCGAAAGGGAATAAAATGATAGTGTATTGAAGTTTAAAGGTAGTTCTGTATTATGTAGCATGAGATAGTGCTTTGCATGGTTTTCTTTTCTTCAACATTATTTACTTTTATTACCGCTGAGTTGGAAGTACTCACACCTGACTCCCTACACCTTGTGTGCAGATCCAGGTACATCGCAGCAGAGTTGATTCTATAGCTGCTCGAGAGTGCATTTGGACAGTCGAGGTAGCTGCCAGCGTCCGCAGGACCCGACTCTCCAGTTTATCTTTATTTTTGTTCTGTCTATCCCACACTTATGCATAGTTGTTTACACTATCACACTTTATATATTCTGGAAGAGGCTCATGACTTGTGACCCTTGTTCCGTTGGGAGGTTGTACTGGTTTGGGATGTCTAATCCCGGTGTTTGGGTATTTCTTTATTATTATATTATCATTGTTTATGCCAAAAAAGGATAAATTGCAAGCTGATAGCTCCGTGTTTCTGTTGATTGGTCGGGCTGGCCTAGTAGTGTGCTGGGCGCCATCACGACCGGGTTTGGGGTCGTGACAAAACACATCCGCTCATATGATGTCCGCAAGCCCCTGCATGTATTTCAGCCATGATTATAGCGGCCTGCTGTGCATCTATACATCTCAGTAGACCCAAATCTGGGGTTCTCTTGCATACAACTCCTCCGTTGAAGATAAATCCATTCGCTAGTCGCCTTATAGCCCTTTTCGGATCTCTCGTGGCTTGCGCTGGGTACACTCTGTCCTCGAATATTCTTTAATATCATGGTACCATGGCTCATCGTCAAGTTCTTCTTCTACGGCAAAACAATAAGCATTTTGATCACGAACTTGTATCTGTAGTGGATCTATATAGGCTTTGTCCGGATGGTGCAACATGGACGATAATGTGGCAATGGCATCTGCTACTTCGTTGTGCATTCTTGGGATATTCTTGAACTCTATGGATTGAAACCTCTGAGATAGCTCATGTAGAAACTGTCGATAGAGTATAAGTTTCAAATCCCTTGTCTCCCATTCTCCCTGAATCTGATGTATCAAGAGATTCGAGTCACCCATGACCAAAATCTCTTGAACACCTATGTCTATTGCCATTCTCAATCCCAATATACATGCTTCATACTCGGCCATATTATTAGTACTGAAAAACCGGAGCTGAGCTGTAACAGGATAATGCTGACACGTTTCTGAATGAGCACTGCTCCGATTCTGACCCCTTTGCTGTTGACGGACCCATCAAAGTACATTCTCCAGCCTGGTTTGTCGTCTTGTTACAATTCTTCAATATTCATTATCTCCTCAACAGGAAAATATGTCTTTAATTGTTCATACCCATCATCGATTTTCTGCCAAATGGTCAGCGACTGCTTGTGCTTTCATTACAGTGTGAGTTACATAAATAATATCAAACTCTGTAAGTAGAATTTACCATTTAGCGAGCTTTCCTGTGGGCATAGGCTTCTGGAAGATGTACTTTAGTGGGTCCAATCGAGATATCAGATAAGTGGTATAAGCCGACAAGTTATGTTTTAGCTTCTGCGCAACCCATGTTAAAGCACAACATGTTCTTTCCAGCTGAGTATATTTTACCTTGTAAGATGTAAATTTCTTACTAAGATAATATATCGCTTGCTCTTTCTCCCCTGTGTCATCGTGCTTCCCCGATACACAGCCAAAAGAATTATCCAATACAGTCAGATAAAGGATCAAAGGTCTTCCAGGCTCTGGAGCAACCAACATAGGATGATTGGCCAAATATTCCTTAATTTTGTCAAATGCATCTTGACATTCCTTAGTCCAATTCAATGCAGTATCTTTTTTTAATAATTTGAAAATGTGCTCACAGCTTGATACTGAGCAATAAATCTGCTAATATAATTCAACCTGCCCAGCAAACTCATCACCTCTTTCTTGTTCTTTGGCGGAGGCAGGTTCTGGATTGCTTTTATCTTTGACAGTTCTAATTCAATACCACGCCGGCTTACTATGAATCCCAATAACTTTTCTGATGGCACTCCAAAAGCATATTTTGCTTGATTGAGCTTAAGATTATATCTTCGGAGCCTCTGAAAAAAGTTTCTTAGATCTTTGTCATGATCACATTGCTTTTTGGACTTGATAATAACATCATCCACATATACCACAATATCTCGATGTATCATGTCATGAAACATAGTGGTCATTGACCTCATATATGTAGATCCGACATTCTTCAACCCTAATGGCATTACTCTGTAGCAATATGTTCCCCAAGTTATGATAACGGCTGTCTTTTCTGCATCTTCTTCGTCCATCAGGATCTGATGATAACCCGCATAACAATCCACAAAAGAACCAATCTCATGTTTGGCGCAATTGTCAATCGATATATGGATATTTGGTAATGGAAAATCATCCTTCGGACTGGATTTATTGAGGTCTCGATAATCAACACACACCCTGGTTTTTTTCATCTTTCTTTGGAACAGGCACAACATTGGCTAACCAGGTGGGATATTTGGTGACCCGTATAAACTTCGCCTCGAATTGCTTATTGACATCTTCTTTTTTTTTTCACACTGATATCTGTTTTAAACTTCCTTAATTTTTGCTTAACTGGCCTGCATTCTGGATAAATGGGCAACTTATGTACCACCAAGTCATTACTGAGCTCGGACATGTCATCATAAGACCAAGCGAATATGTCCTTGTACTCATGTATCAACCTGATCAAATCTTCTCTGAGCAAAGACTCTAAGTGTACACTAATCTTTGTTTCTCGAACATTCTCCTCATTTCCCAAATTAATAGCCTCTGTCTCATATAAGTTCGGTTTGGGTTTTTCTTCATAGTGGCTCAAATCTTTACTAATTTCCTCCAATACTTCCTCATCCTCATATTCCACTTCATATTCATTTTTAATTTCCTATATAACTATCCGATTATCAAGACTGGACCGGGAATCCTTCATGCATGATATATCATTGGAATCAGCAAATATTGAATTGCACAAAAGAAGAAGAAAAATAAAATAAGGCAAAAATGAAGAAAGAAAGAAATTGCATTTTTGAAAGGTAACAAGATTTGGATACATTTGACTTGACGGGATATAGGATTACAATTTTAAAACAAGACAATTTTGGGAATGAAATATTAAAAGCTAACTACCACAACTCCCTCCTTATTGGAAGAGGAGTAGCTTCCCAGTTATTTAGCATAGTGTGAGGTCCAACAAATTGAACGTCCATTTTACTTGTTCCTTCGGCTGTCTCTATCACATTCACGTCTTCAAATAACCTTTCAAATCTTGCTAAAAGCTCTTCATCCGGTTTTATCTATGCACGGTTCGGCATGATAGTTGCCAGACGTCTCTGTGTACCAGGCTTAACAAATGAGTTGGAAAATTTTGGGATAGGTTTGGGGAGGGTCCACCCTTTTTCTTTTAAATTTCTTAGCTCTCTGTATATCAGCAATGGTTGGCTTGAAACCCGGGCCGAAAGTATCAATGCTACCTGGAAGATGAATTGGTTGCATTATACCCTGCAAGGTAGCTCATGAACCCTTTCCCGGAGAGAATCCATTCTTTATCATCTCTTTGGCAACCATGACCGCTGCAAGGGCCACTTTAGGTACTGGCATATTTTCTCCTTCAGATATTTTGTTCACAGTCACGTTGTCCATTACTTGGTACACCCATGGACCTTTGTCTCCTTCAACTTCTTCAAATGGCGTAATAGCATTACTAACATTGTCTTCCCCGTGCACTATTATTTCTTGTTGCTCCCACTCAAATTTTACCATTTGATGTAAAGAAGATGGTACTTCTTTTGCAGCGTGGATCCATGGACGTCCTAACAAAAGGTTGTAAAACACAACGACATCCAGCACTTGAAACTCCATGGTGAAATCCACTGGTCTGATAGCAAGTTCTAGTGTGATATCTCCCACTGTGTTCTTTCCGCCTCCATCAAAACCCTTCACACATACACTGTTTTGGTGAATCCTCTCGTGATTAACTTTCAGCTTCCCTAGAGTTGACAATGGGAAAATATTGGCGCTTGATCCGTTATCCACCAAAACACGAGTTACTAAAGATTCTTCACATTTTACTGTGAGGTATAGCGCTTTATTATGTTCTGTCCCATCTAGTGGTAACTCACTGTCCGAGAATGTTATCTTACTTGTCTCAACGATATTGTTCGTAATTTTCTCCAGATGACATACCGAAATTTTCTCTGGTACGTGGGCTTCATTTAAGATCTTCATCAACGCCTTTCTATGTTCATCGTATGAATTAGCAGGGATAACAACGATATTTGAGCGGGTGTCTTCCTCATTTGCTCAACTATGGAGTAATCTTGAGCTTTTATTTTCTTTAGAAATTCTTCAGCTTCTTCCTCGGTGACTGCTTTCTTCACTTAAACTGGATTTTCTTTCACCACTTTTTTCTTTCTCAAATCATCAGGGGCAAAGCATCGCCCAGACCGGGTCAAACTATGAGTTTCACAGATTTCTCCCTTGACTTCTTTCCCTTTATACATTACAGTTACCTTATCATAATTCCAAGGTACATCCTTGGTATTCACAACCGGCGTCTAAACAACTGGTTTGATAACCACTGGCTCTATATAAGCCCTTTTCACGGTCAGTATGGGCTTCACCCCAGGTACTATCACTTTTACTGGCTCGGGCTCAATCATCACCGATGGCTGTTTTGCTGGTGGCTCAATTGACACTTTCTCACTTATAACTTTCTCCTTGACCTTGTTGTTTGCTTTAATTGTCATCACCATCTGAGAAGGTTTTTTGCAGCTTTCTCCATGTATTACATCTATCATATGTGTATCATGATGCGCAAGCAAAGGATTTTGCATTATGTTGGGAGTCTCGAGTGCTTGGACCTCAATTCTTTAGGAGTAAATGAGTTCTTGTATTGCAGACTTTAAGTGCCAACATTTCTCCGTGTCATGTCCCGGTGCCCTAGAGCAGTATTCACAACGGACGGATTGGTCTAAGTTTCTTGGTGGAGGGTTGGGAATTTTATTCTCAATGGGGTTCAACATTCCTAATTCTCTCAATTGGTGAAAGAGACTGGTATACGATTCTCCCAGAGGAGTGAAAGTTCTTTTTCTCTGAGCCCTATCACCATTCACTTCTAGGTCAGGACGGAAATTGGTTCGGTTTGGATTTCTGTAGGTTTTTGATGGTGGATAAGCATTTTGGGCATGATAGACATTTTGAAGAGCTGGGGTTCACCATGAAGGTGAAGGCGGTAGGTAAGATTGAGCATGCCGGATAGAAAATTGGGGACCGGTTGGAGGATAATATTATGGAGGTGGGTTATATGGTGGTGGTAGATATGGTTGGTATGGGCGACGTTGATGACGATATGGGTTGGGGCCTCGGGACAAAGATCTTCCTTCAATAACCGCCACTTCTTCCTTCTTCTTCTTTCCAATCGACCCTCCTGTTCCCGTCTGAATTGCTTGATTTGTAGCCTTGATGGCTGAGTGGCTCATAATCGTGTTCGTCTTTAGACCTTCTTCCACGAAACTCCCCATATTTACTACCTCATTAAAGTTTTTTCTGACCGCAGACGCCAAATAGCCATTGTATGTTGGCTCCAAAGCTTGTAGGAAACAATCTACCATTTCTCATTCTTTCATTGGTGGATCCACAAGGGCCGCCTGTTCCCTCCACCTGAAACCTTACTCCTAAAAACTTTCTCCAGGCTTCTTTTCCATCTTGGTCAATGACAATCTATCAGGGATGATTTCCAGATTATATTGAAAATGGTTTGCAAATGATTCAGCTAAATCATCCCAAATGAACCATCGGGTATGATCTTGACGGGTGTACCATTCCAATGCCGAACCACTGAGGCTTTGACTGAAGTAGGCCATAAATAGTTCATCGTTTCCTCCAGCTCCACGCATTTTACTGCAGTATCCTCTCATATGGGCCACTGGATCACCATGGCCATCATACATGTCAAATTTTGGCAATTTAAACTCGGCAGGTAGCTGTACCTCAGGGAACAAACATAAGTCCTTGTATGCCACACTAACTTGGACACCCTGACCCTGCATATTGCGAAACGATTGCTCAAGGTTCTTCATTTTCCTGGCCATCTATTCTTGCTCTGGGTTTGTAATAGGTTTCTCCTCCTCCGCCATGTCGATAAGTGGGGTGGAAGAATCGTGTTGTCTGAAAGTGGGTTCTAGAGGGTAGTAATGATTATCCTGGACATTAAATACAGGCTCGCTAGAGGATTTATGTAAAGTGACTGGTGGCGGTGCCACATACAAGGGAGCAGCCTGGGGTGGTGGTGGTGGATCTTGTTTAGGCAGGGGTGATGGTAGTTGTGATGTAGTGGCGTAGTAGTGCGGGTAAGCGAGATATGTAGAAGATGAGTTCATGGTGGGTTGTTCTGGGTTTGGGTTAGAGGGAGGAATATATGTTGGGTTAGCTGGGTAAGATGGTAAGGGTTGCCCCCTTGACCGAGCCTGGTACATTTCTGACATCTGTTGTTTTAACTTATACATTTCTTCCTTCAGGCTAGTCACGTCTATTACTTCCTCCTCTTGCACGGGATCTATGATTGTTGGCTCAATTTCTTTGGTTACCGCTTTTGTCATGCTTTTAGAACGAGTGTTGTAGTTGTGATGTGCCAGAATGCCAGTTGCTAACTATTTTATCTGATACTCATCAACAACGAAAACTTGTTAATAGTTAGATCATAATAGATAATCATCACAGCTTTTAAAAACACATCTTTTGCCTAGTAATTATGCATCATCCCGACATTATTCTTCTTTTGACTTACCAATATTTTTTTCCAGTTTTTTCTTTTTCTTTCATTTCCACCCATCATTACTTTCATTGTTTCTTTTTCTTCTTTTTTACTCTTTTTTGTTCATTTTTTTTTGTTCTTTTTTTTTCGATCCTATATGTTTGCCTATCGCCCAAGCAATTTGCATGTATAAGAGAAAAATAATGACTATTTATTTGGATTTTCATTGATATTCAAACATTGATTACAAAAGATAATGTTTTACTACAATCTTCTAAATGCGGAAAAATACAAATACAAGAATGCATGCCCTATGAATACATTAAATCTCCCAGACCTCTCTTTCCCCGTTTCTCCACCACTAGCCGCCATGAAAACCCCAAAAACCAAAGAAAACCCCAGTTTCTCTTAAACTATGGTCATCAGAGTTCATCTCCGGTGACCAAACTTATAGGGACAGACTACAAACTAACACCAGAGAACCACCGTCCATTGATCTATCACCCTATCTAAACCACCTCCCGCGAATGTTACCCCAGCTCCTCGAATATTCGAAAGAAAGTCGCCGGAACCCTAACTTCGGTGACTCAAACAAACAAATTCCAAAAATCCCACCTTTTTTACCTCTAATACTCATCCCCTAACCAAAAGACATCAAAGCTGATGTCTTGAGTCTGAAAGAAGAAAACTAGAAAAAGAAAATAAGAAAAAAAAAAGAAAAACTGGAAAAAGGAAAAGAAGGAAAGAAAAATAAATAAGGAAGCTTAGGAGTCAAATCTTGCGAGCTAAGTCTTCCTCTTCCCCTAGTTTGTTTAATATTTCTGTGATTTTGTTTGTCTTTGCTTCTTTCTTTTATTTTTCAGTATGTTTCTAGTATATTAGTTGTTTAAACAACTGAATGATAGATTAGGGTCTCCATCTTTGAGAAATCTCTGTTTGTTCTATTTCTCTGCTTAAGATTTGTCTTTCTTTGATTAATCCTTCTCCATGTCTACTGTCATTGTCTTTTACTTAGATTTTCTGCATGTTTTAGATTAATCCTTATCTTCTAGGAAATTTTTGTTATTCTGTTCAAGCCATGATTTTCTTTTGAAGCTTCTTTTATGAGTCTTACCCATTTGTGCTTGGTCAAGAACATGTTAAACATGACTAGGGTATTCCGTAGCCTTCTAAACATAAGAAAGTTCTGACTATGCCTGCTTCATGATTGATTGATACACTGTGTTGTGTAATTTGAATTATATGTCTTTGATTGAAATTCAACAATATTCAATCTCTTTCCTTGAGTTTTGGATAATTGATAAGTAAATTTGATTTCATGGCTATGCAATCTGGTATGAAAATGGCTATGTTTGCAATAATTTTGTGTTAAGCTGATTACTGTTAATACTTAGCATGCCTAGGTGGAATTGGTTATAGCTGTAGTTGTGTAAAACTTGAAAATAGGTTAAAATTAAAAACATGTTAAGTAGTTTAAAATGGGTTAAAATTGAAAACCACAAAAAAGGTTATAAGTGAAATGAATAACAAAGTGTGGTCGGTCTTGCAACTGACCGGCTCTAATAATCTTGACACAGTGGCTAAGTGTTAAATAGGCCAAGTGTGTAATAAAATTGGCTTAAATCTAATAGGTTAGGTTTGCAAGGCCCAAATTGAACCATGTTCACTAGTTGGCTAGACTTGCAACGTCTTAGCCAGCCCGTGTTCATTAATGGGCCCAATTGCAAGGCTAAGTCCAAACTTTGGACTGGCTAAGTGTTAAATATGTTAGTTCTGAATAATTAAGCAGGCTAGTCCTGCAATTAGCTGTAGTCACTAAAAAATGAAACAAAAATGGCTAAAATTAAAATGAATTGAAGTTTTAATCTGGCCAGGTCTTAAATATTAGTGTAAGTGCTAGCCAATAGCTAAATAAGAGTTGAACTTAGGAAAACCAGACTTGGATAGGTCGGGTAATTAGTGAATTCCCTTAAGGGCATATAGAGAATAGAAAATGGCAAAGTTGTGGATTTAATAGAGCCTATAGGGATACTAAAGACATTTAGGCTCATGATTTAGGCAATTTTGCAAAAAATTAAGGGATCACTGGTCCAAAAGAAAAGGTAACTCTGTAAATAACACTAATAAGTAGGGGCACACTAGTAAAATCCTCAAAAAGGAATCAAATAGAACCTTCCAGCACATTCTGGAAGGCATCTCATAACAGAAAATGGGACTAAAGTGTGAGTTTTGGTAAAAAGGGAGGGGAAGGAACTAGAATTACTTTCTATCTTTTCCCCCCAAAATTTTCACCACTTCCCACCTATAAATACCCCCATTTAAAGCCTGTTTAAGGGCTGGATTTTAGGAAATCAAAATTTTCCGAAAAACTCTATACACTAAATCGTAGATTGTTGCTTGGGTTTTCTAGTTGAAATTCACATTTGAAGCTGTTTTGGATTCCTGCTCGTCATTTGGGTCTCTATTGCTTTGTTGCTATGTTAATATTCACCTGCTCATTGGGATTCATTCTAGACACTGTTGCATTGCCTGTGTTGATTCTAATTGTTGTACCTATTCCATCCCTTAGAACTCATTGAATCTCTTTGCTGAATCAGGTACAGATCCTTGTTCAGGCTATGTAATTTGAAGCTATGATGATGAAATGAAGTCTCGAGTTTAAAGCATTTCATTATTTTTTCTATTTCTGGTAGCTGTTTAGCTAGTTTGAATTTGTAATTTATTAGGATACCGTGTGTACATGTAGAAGCTCAAAAGAGACAATGTAATAAGTAGTAAGTAGAGGTATTGTAGTTATGGTAGATAAAATCACTTAGTTAAAATAGGGTAAAACCATTAAACCAGACTAATCAATTTCGAAATAATTTCAATAGCACTAAACTCGTTAGTAATGATTTTAAGTAACCTATGTAGGTAGCTTAATCTGGTATCTGATAGTTGGATTTAAATGAGTTTTAAGCAACAATAAAACGAAGTAATAGTTTAATTAAGACTGACTTTTTAATATCAAACAACCGGACTCATAGTAAAATATAACTAGCTTCTGCGAATGAGTTGTTTTAGTTTAAGTAAATAAATCATTTAGTTTAATCATTTTTCGCATAGTTGAATAATCTTCTGTCACTTAGCTGGTAAATAACCCAAACCAGTAGTATGAACTAACTGTTGAAGAATAAAGTAGGAATATTTTGCTAATTGGGTTGCATGCATACTAGACAATTATGATTTGAGGTTGATACTGTTAGTTTTTTATAGTAATTTCCTCTTAATGAATAAAGTTTAATTTGAATTCGTTTCTTTTCCTATTCATATATGAGTTTTAGTTTTCAGTTTTCAATACCTCTATTTAGCTTTGGTCCAGGCCTAATGTTTAACGCAGGCCTGGATTATGTTCGAATACCAGTTGGGCTTCTGAATGAAGGCCTCAACGTAATCTGGGTTCTCGAGACCCAGATGTCAACAGCAATCTGCTGAGTACAAATTTAGAAGTCCAGGCCCAGTAATAACAGAAACAATAATAAGGCCTGGACTCATTTCTGGAAACACAAAGTAATTAAATTGATTAAGGGAAAAAATAGTGGTAGAAAATATAGTTATACATTAAGCATGGACTTTAAAAAATGCATGGGATGAGCCTCACATAGTAACAAAAAATAGTGAGGCCCCCCTATAAACAATTGATGAAGTATATAATAGACTCGGGAAGGTTGATAGTAAATTCCACAACCTTTTCCAAAGATTTAAAGCCGTTAGACACTTATTAGGTATGATTTAATAAATATACCTTCCTTAATACGAGTCTTCACTTGGTGCGACTCAAATCAATAATCCCGGCGAAGCCGAAATGTATTAAAAGTCACAGGCGTACTGGTTGCGGTGTAACTTGAAATATGTTTTCACGACGTCGCAATTCGTAAAAATATTAAAGTTGGAAACATGTACGATTTGTTTAAAAGCATATAATAAGTCATATAAAACCGAGAACGACAGTTCGATCGACCGTGCTAAAACCACAGAATCTGAGAGTGCCTAACACCTTCTCCCGGGTTTACAGAATTCCTTATCCAGGTTTATGTTTTGCGGACTATAATACAGAGTCAATTTCCTCGGATTCGGGATTAACCGGTGACTTGGGACACCATTATCTTCCCAAGTGGCGACTCTGAAAAATTAAATAAAATCCCAGACCGATTGTCCTTTATTTGGAAAAACTCCTTCCTCTTTGTTATTATATCATTCTCGGTTATTTGAACATCGAGGTATACCCTACTTTCTTTAAAGGTCGGGGTAGTAAAAAGAGAGGTGTGACAGCTCTGGCGACTCTGCTGGGGATAAGTAACCCAGAACATCGGTTTCAGGGTTTAAGAATTCGAGCTCATTAGAATCGTCGTCCTCGATATTATTTGACTTTGTTATATGCTTTGAACAACATGCTATGTGTTTTACCGCTTTGATATTATGTGGATTATATATATAAATTTTGCCGAAAACCCTTCTCTTCTTCACCTCCGGGGATGTGCTTACTGGTTGAGACTCCCCTTTCTGTTAAGTCATTCCCAAAGTAAGAAATAGAGGCCGGATAAGTTACAAAGCCGATTGACCCCGCAGGTCACCAGTACGTAGCCACCTCCTCGATCCGAGTTGTCCGCTCGGGTACACAATCTAGCACTTTTTGAAACCATAAGATATTGAACATAGGTCTAGGACGATTATTTGCATCATAACTGACTTAGGGGACTCAACACAGGGGTTGGGTCCGTCTAGGACAGGTGACCCGGTAACTAAAGACCGAGCATACTATGTGTTGCATTTTTAATTGTCTTTGATCATTATGCAGACCGGCAAGATTCCCGAGATTAGAAAGAGAATATTCAGAAATGAAAAAAAGAGACAGAAATATTGATAAAAGAGTTGTTAGAAATTTGAAAATCTAAAAAAATAGGAAATAACTTTGTTGTTAAAATAATTTGTCGATTAATCTGACCGAACTACGCAGGTTTGATTCTCGCCATTAGGTGGGATACGTAGGCAACCCTTGAAGGGGTCCAACCACCCTTTTATAAAATGACCAAAAAATATTTTGTTTCAAATAATCGAGGTGATCGTTATTTTTGGAAATAGCCGAATGTTCCGAAAGGATGCCGGAAGGCTGTTTTGGCAAAAATGGCCACTTCGAAAGTCACGTCTTTTCAAAATAAAACCTTAGAGGGATATATAATGAAAATTTGCTTTGAAAAAAAAATATTTTCCTTTCTTTTCTAAATAAAATTGCCTTTAATAAATGTGCAGGATGAGCACGATATAGAATGAACCCTTCACTTTAATGAATAGAATCCATTTGGAGCTAAGATTATGGTGGAACGACATGGGACAGGAAGGACATAATTGGGTCAAGTGTTATCTGAAAGATCTTACGGGATTAATGGACATAATTCCCCGAGGCGATATAATCCGAGCACTCGTTACATGCTGGGATCCTGCGCACAACGTTCTACATTTTTCGGACTTTGAACTCACTCCCACTCTTGAGGAAGTTGCTTACTATATAGGGAAAAATGAGGTCCCCTTTAAAGAGAAATACCCGGTGGCTCCAAGAGCAATAACGGTACACCGCTTCCTGGACTCTTTGAAGATTGCTCGGAACGTCCACAACGAGGATTTGGTTAATGGGTTTTGCTCCTTAAACTTCATCTACAGTAGATATGGACATGACGGATGTTTCAATGACCCCACAAATAAACTCTCTAGCAAGTCCAACCGAGACAAATGGGAGGAACATCGACGATTCGCTTTTCTAGTGGCGTTCCTCGGTATAATCATATTTCCAAGAAAGGACGGGCACATTGGTACAAGAGTCACCGGGGTGGCCAGCACCTTGATTGTACAAGATAATTGCACTTTGGCCCCAATGATCATAGCCGATATCTACCGTGACTTGACAATATGTAAAGCAGGATACAACTTCTTTGAGGGATGTAACTTGATTCTGCAAATAAGGTTGATAGAACATCTATGCCATCATCCTTCGTTCTCAAGCTATGGGTCGACTGAAAGAACGTACCTCGAAGAATTCTATACGAGAACAAAAGATGTTAAGCTGCCAGAAGGAGTTAAAGGTTGGAATTCATATCTTGGATCACTGATCGATAGCCAAATCGATTGGGCATACGGATGGTTGCCCTCGACGAGGTGATCTACATGCCGACAAAAAGGTCACATTTCTTGATCATAAGTTTAAAAGGTATCCAGCCTTATGCCTCGTACAGGGTCCTATGACAGCTTGGAAGATATCAAGTTATACCAAAAGATGGGGACCTCAGTTTGCAAGCAATAGAGATTAGTCCGGATGGGCAATTCCCGGAAGTAAAGGTCCGATAGATTTGGAATGAATGTCAAAATTTGAAGGTGGAAACTTGTGTGGAAAATAAAGCTCGGGGAAAAGTATCGCCAGGGTACGTTGCATGGTATTGACGGCGTATTAAGCATGATAGACCATTGAAAAGACCTCACGTTCAAGATTTAGCCGAGCAGTCTAAGGAATACGGAAATTCAGTGGCCAAAGAAAATGAGTTTAAGGCCAAGATCAGCTTGCTAGAAAAACAGTTGTGAGATCTCCAATTCGAGAGCAGTTTACAGGCAGCATCTGACAAATGAGAAAAGAAGTAGCTGAAAAAGGAGAATGAAGTTCTAAAAGCTCAAGTTGCAAAAATAAAAATTGCATCCGAGACCCCGATTCGCTTAGCCCGAGACGAGAAGCTAATTGAAAATCTTCGGCGCAAAGTGAATGACTACAACTTCGATCTTGACAAAGCGGAAAAAGAGTTAATCAGGGTTCGGAAGTAACTGGCCAGGGATGCCGAGGAAAGAGCTAGAATGGTTCAGCAACTACAAGATAGAAATGAAGTTGAGGTAGCTCGATTAACAAAGAAAGTCATCACAACCACAGTCAAAAGTAACAAAATAATCAAAGAGTTTGAAGAAGAAAGAGAGCACTGTTACACGACTATGGCTCGATTAGAGTTTGAGTTACAACAACTACATAAAGAGAACCAACAAACATTAGACGCTCGCGCCGAACAGATCAGCAGGTTACTTCAAGAAAAGGGGGTCGTTCGAGAAAGAATTGTCCATATTCCTCAGTACATCACCTGAAAAGGCCAATTGTGTGAAGATATGTCCCAGGCAACATTCGCATCAGCCGTGAAGTACTTTGTGAAGCAAGTCATGTCCGACCTAGATAGGCTGCAAAGTGGATTAGCATATAGGCCCGCGGCAAGACCGAACGACGTCTCGCGGGTATTAGGAGCATTAATGTACTCATAGGGCAGGCATTTTGTATTCGTATTTCTTTTTGCATTATTAGCACAACATCATTTTGTAAATCAATGTTTTTGAGTATCAATGAAAAGATCAAAGTAGTTGTTTGTACGATAGGAAAATATGTAGGAACGAAAATAAATAAAGAAAAGAAGAAAGAAAGAACTGAAAAAGAGAGGAGAAAGAAAAGAAAAAAAAGAGAAAAAAAAAGAGAAGAGAAGAAAAAGAAAAAAAAAGAAGAAAAGAAAAATGAAACGGATGTTCGTTCACAATGGAATAACTACCGGGATGATGCATAACAATCAAAGGCAAAGGTTGTTATTTCTAATCGTTACAACTTATCCTTTTGTGTACTAACTATTAACAAGTGTTGTTGTTTATGAGAACCAAATTTCAGCTGGCAACTAGTACTCTGGCAAATCATCATTACAACACACGATCAAAGACTATGACTAAGGCTGTGTCTCAGGAAATTGAGCCAACTATCATGGACCCAGTGCAAGAAGAGGAGGTCGTGGATGTAGCGGGGATAAAGGAGGAAATGTATAAGCTCAAGCAGCAAATGTCGGAAATATACCAAGAATGGTCCAGGGGTCAACCTTTACCCGCATATCCAGCCAGCCCAGCATATGTCCCTCCCGCCAATCCTAATCCCGAGCCACCTACCATGAACTCATCCTCCACGTACTTACATTACCACCACAACTATGCCTCTACTTCACAGGCACCACCACCACTGTCCAAGCAAATTCCACCGTAGCCACCACAGGTTGCGCCATACACCACCATAGGTTGCGCCGGTGTATGTGGCACCACCACCTGTTGCTCTGCATAAGTCATCAAGTGAACCAGTGTTCCATGTGCAAGATACCCATTACTATCCGCCGGAGCCGACGTTTAGGCAGCATGACTCTTATACCCAACTGATGGAGACAACGGAAGAAAAGCCCGTGAAGAACTTGGAACAAGAGGAAATGGCACGGAAGATGAGGATTTTAGAACAATCCTTCCGTAACATACAAGGGTTAGGAGGCCAAATGAGCGTAGAATACAAAGATTTGTGTCTGTTCCCAGAAGTGCATCTCCCGGTTGGATTCAAGCTACCTAAATTTGACATGTACGATGGACACGGGGATCTTGTAGCCCATCTCAGAGGTTATTGCAACAAGATGAACTTTTGATGGCATACTTTATTCAGAGTTTGAGCGGTTATGCGCTGGAGTGGTATACACGTCAAGATCACACTAGATGGTTCATCTAGGATGATCTAGCTCAATCATTTGCCAACCACTTCCAGTACAACTTGGAGATAATTCCAGACAGGCTATCACTTACCAAGATGGAAAATAAGCTCGGAGAAAGTATTCGGGAGTACGGCTTTAGATGGAGAGAACAAGCGGCACGAGTGGATCCTCCTATGAAGGAGACTGAAATGGTAGACTATTTTCTGCAGGCCTTAAAGCCTACTTACTATGGCCATCTGGTGTCGGCTATTGGTAAGAATTTTAATGAAGTAGTGAAAATGAGGTGTTTTGTAGGGGAAGGATTGAAAACCAACAAAATCATGAGTTATTATGCTATCAAGGCCACGAATCAGGCTATACAAACCGGGAATGGAGGTACTCTTGGAAAGAAGAAAAAGGAAGAGGATTCAGTTGTAGAAAGTAGACCATGGACTTGGAGCCAAAATACATACCATCACCCACCTCGCCCATACCAATCATACCCGCCAGCACCTTACAACCCACCTCCACCATATTATCCACCCACTACTCTACATTACCCCATCCCACAAGCCCAACATTACCCATCGCCTCCATATGTATGGCGAGCCCAAGCTCCACAAACCGTCTATCATACACAGAACACCTACCCTCCTTCCAGAACCTACAAGAACCCAAATAGACCCAGCCTCCGACCTGATCTAGAAATGAGGAACAGAGCCCAAACGAAGAAAACATTCACCCCATTGGGGGAGTCTTATGCGAGCCTCTATCATCGTCTGAAAGAATTGGGGATGCTAAACCCAATTGAACCAAAACTGCCAAACCCACCTCCCAGAAACATTGACCAGTCAGTCATATGTGAATATTGCTCCGGGGCACCGGGGCACGATACTGAAAAGTGTTGGCACTTGAAATCTGCTATATAGGAGCTCATTGACAGTAGAAGGATCGAGGTACAGGCTCTAGAGACTCTAAACATTACTCGAAATCCATTACCAACTCATCGTGAGACACACATGATAGAGTTAGAATAAGAAGAGAGCAGCAAGAAACCGTCCCAATCGGTAATGATGATAAAGGCCAACAGTAAAATTGATAAAGAGGTTGAGAAAGAGAAAGCGACAGCCGAGGTGCCAGTGAAAAAACCGCCAGTGGTCAAAACTTTAAATATTATGGTGCCAGGGGCTAAGCCGTTGTTGACAGTAAAAGGAGCATACGTGGAACCGGTGGTCATAAAGACGGTGGTGCAAATGCCGTTGGTAGATACTAAAGCCATACCTTGGAACTACTACTTGGTCACAATCATGTACATGGGAAAAGAAGTTACAGGGGAGGTCAATAAAACACACGGCCTCACTCGTTCCGGGCTGTGCTTTGCCCCAGAAGAGTTAAGAAAAATGAAGGTGGTAAGGGAGAGACATGTGAAGAAGCAGGTCTCTGAAGAAGAAGCAGAAGAGTTTTTGAAGAATAAAAAAGCTCAAGATTTACTCAATAGTAGAATAGCTGAGAAAGACACCTGCACAAATCTCATTGCTTTCATTGCTGATTCACTCAGAGGAGCACAGGAAGGCATTGTTAAAAATACTGAATGAAGCACATGTCCCCAAAAAAATCTTAGTCTGCCATCTTGAAAAGATTACCAACAAAATTTTTGAGTCTAAGAAGATAACATTCTCAGACAATGAATTGCCTGTCGAAGGGACTGAACATAACAAGGCACTCTATCTCACCGTCAAAAGCGAGGAATCAGTGGTTACTCGGGTTTTAATAGACAACGGGTCGAGTGCAAACATTTGTCCACTCTCGATTCTCGGAAAATTGAAGATTAATCCTGATAGAATCCGTCGAAATAGTGTGAGTGTTCGAGGGTTTGACGGAGGAAGCAAAAATACCTTGGGAGATATTGTGCCAGAGGTCACCATTGGGCCGATAGACTTTACCATGGAATTTCAGGTGTTGGACATCACCGTGTCTTATAATCTATTGCTGGGACGACCATGGATCCATGCGACCAAAGCCGTACCATTTTCCCTATACCAAATGGTAAAATTTGAATGGGAACACCAAGAAATTACAATGCATGGAGAGGAAGACGCTTGTAATATCGTAATACCTTTTGAGGAAGTCGAGGGGGACAAGGACCCATGGGTGAATCAGGTGACAGAAACTGTGGTAGTTAACAAGATAGCCGAAGGAGAGAGCTTGACAATCCCTACAGTGGCATCTACCGCAGTAATGGTAGCTAAAGAGATGATCAGAAATGGGTTCACACCGAGAAAAGGTTTGAGGATAGCTTTAAAGGGAATAACACAACCTGTCCGTCTACCGGGAAATAATGACACCTTTGGCTTGGGCTTTAAACCTACCTACACTGACATCCAGAAAGCCAAAAAGAACCAAAAAGAAAAGTTGGACCCTCCCGAAACCAGTCCCAAAATTATCCGACACCTTCACTAAGCCAGGTACACAACGACATTTGGTGACTGCGGCGTCAAGGTATGCTGAGATAAGGCCCAATCTGGAACTCCTCACGAGGTTTGAAATGTTATTTGGGGATGTGAACATGGTGGAGATGGGCGACCGGCCAGTAAGATGGATATCCAATTCGTGGGGCCCAGTGTTGCACTCAATAATTGGGAAGCCACTCCTTTTCCTATTAGGAGGGAGTCTTGTTAGTTAGCTTTCAAAATATATCATCCTTTCCCAAAAGCAATTTTATGTCTGTAATCCCCACCCCACTGAAATCAAATGTATCCAGTCTTTGTCATCTTTTTGAAAAAACATCAATGAAATGCAATTTCTTCTTATTTCTTCATTTTACCTTATTTTTATCATTTTTCTTTTCTTTCTTTTGTACAATTCAATATATGCTGGTTCTGATGATATGCCATGCATGAAGGATTCCAGGCCCAATTTTGACAATCGAATTATTATACAAGAAATTGAAAATAAGAGTGAAATAGAATACGAAGATGAGGAAATACTGGAGGAAATACGTAAAGACTTGAGTCAATATGAGGAAAAACCCAAACCAAACTTAAGTGAGATAGAATCTATTAATTTGGGGAATGAGGATAATGTCCGGCAGACAAAAATCAGTGTACACCTAGAAGCTTCCCTCAGAGAAAAGCTAATAAAGATGTTGCATGAATAAAGGACATCTTTACCAGGTCCTATGATAACATGCCCGGACTTAGCACTGACTTTGTGGTACACAAGTTGCCTATTTATCCGGAATGTCGGCCGGTAAAACAAAAGTTGAGAAAGTTCAAAATGGACATCAGCGTGAAGATAAAAGAAGAGGTGAATAAGCAGTTTGAGGCAAAGGTCTTACAAGTTACCAAATACCCCACCTGGTTAGCAAATGTTGTGCCATTTCCAAAGTAAGATGAAAAAACCAGGGTGTGTGTTGATTGCAGAGACCTCAACAAGGCCAGTCTAAAGGATGACTTCCCATTCCCGAATATCCACATACTAATCGACAATTGCGCCAAGCATAAAATTGGCTCTTTTGTAGATTGCTATGCAGGTTATCACCAGATCCTAATGGACGAAGAATATGCGGAGAAAATAGCTTTTATCACACCTTGGGGAACATACTGCTATAGAGTGATGCCGTTTGGGTTAAAGAATGCCGGAGCTACTTATATGAGGGCAATGACCACAATGTTTCATCATATGATGCATCGAGAAATTGAAGTGTATGTGGATAACATCATCATAAAGTCCAAGAAGTAACATGATCATGTCAAGGACTTGAGGAAGTTTTTCCAAAGACTCCGAAGGTATAATCTTAAACTCAATCCTATAAAATGCGCTTTTGGAGTAACTTCAAGGAAGCTATTGGGATTTATAGTAAGTCGGTGAGGCATTGAACTAGATCCGTCGAAGATAAAATCCATCCAGAGTTTGCCTCCGCCAAAGAACAAGAAGGAATTAATGAGCTTACTAGGCATGTTGAATTATATTAGCCGGTTCATCGCTCAGTTGACATCAACATGTGAACCTATCTTCAAGTTATTGAAAAGGATGCAGCAGTGAAATGGACCGATGAATGTCTGGAAGCCTTCGATAAAATCAAGGTATATCTGGCAAATCCTCCAATATTAGTTCCTCCGGAGCCAGGAAGACCTTTGATCTTATATCTAACAGTGCTTGATAATTCCTTTGGCTGTGTACTGGGGCAGCACAATGAGACTGGCAAGAAAGAGCAAGCTAGTAAGAAATTCACATCTTATAAGGTAAAATATACTCAGTTAGAGAGAACATGTTGTGCATTAACCTGGGTGGCTCATAAATTGAAGCATTATTTGTCAGCATACACTACATATCTGATATCACGGTTAGATCCTCTGAAGTATATATTCTAGAAGCCCATGCCTACGAGGAGACTTGCTAAATGGCAGATTTTACTCACATAATTTGACATCATTTATGTAACACGTACGACGATGAAGGCGCAAGCAGTTGCAGATCACCTAGCAGAAAATCCAATGGATGATGAATATGAGCCACTAAAGACATACTTTCCAGATGAGGAGGCAATGAATGTCGAAGAAATGGAACGAAGTGATAAGCCAGGATGGAAGATGTACTTCGATGGAGCGGTCAACATTATCTTGTTACCGCTCAGCTTCGATTTTTCTATACCAATAATATGGCCGAATACGAGGCGTGTATATTGGGATTAAGGATGGCAATAGACATGGGTGTTCAAGAGATTTTGGTCATAGGTGACTCGGATCTTTTGATACATCAAATTCAGGGAGAACAGGAGACAAGAGATTTGAAATTGATACCTTGTCGGCATTGTCTACATGAATTGTCCCAAAGATTCCAATCCATAGAGTTCAAACATATCCCAAGAATGCACAATGAAGTGGCAGATGCTCTGACCAAACTATCCTCTATGTTACATCATCCGGACAAAGCCTATATTTATCCACTTCAGATACAGGTGTATGATAAAAATGCTTACTATTTTGCTGTAGAAGGAGAGTTAGATGGGGAACCGTGGTATCACGATATCAGGGAATACTTGAAGATAGGAAAATACGCAAAATAAGCCACCGGAGATCAGAAGAGAGCTGTAAAACGCTTAGCGAATGGCTTTTTCCTCAGTGGAGGAATTATATATGAAAGAACACATGACTTGGGCTTGCTGAGATGTATGGAGGCGCAACAAGCTGATATGATTATGACTGAGGTGCACGCTGGAGCTTGCGGACCTCATATGAGCGAATATATCTTAGCAAAGAAGATTTTGAGAGCGAGATATTATTGGCTCACCATGGAGCGAGACTGTATCAGGTTTTTGAAAAAATGCCACCAATGCCAAGTACATAGAGATTTAATTCACTCCCCACCTTATGAATTGCATACGATGTCTGCACCTTTGCCATTTGTCGCCTGGGGCATGGATGTTATCAGACCAATAGAGCCTGCAGCTTCTAATGGACATAGATTCATCCTTGTTGCAATTTACTACTTTACTGAGTGGGTGGAGACAAAGACATTCAAGGATGTGACGAAGAAAGCCGTGGTGGATTTTGTACATGAAAATATTATATGCTGATTCGGAATTCCCAAAGTAATTATCACAGATAACGGGGCAAATCTGAACAGTCACCTCATGGCGGAAGCATGTCAGAGATTTAAAATCCTGCATCATAACCCTACACCTTACAGGCCAAAGTCAAATGGGGCAGTAGAAGTTGCGAATAAGAATATAAAGAAGATCCTTAGGAAAATGGTGGAAGAGTGTAGAAAATGGCATGAGAAGCTGCCTTTCGCTCTTATGGGTTATCGCACGACGGTGCGCACTTCTATCGGCGCCACACCCTACTTATTAGTGTACGGGACAGAGGCTGTTATACCCGTGGAAATCGAGATAATGTCACTTCGAATCATAGCTGAAGCTGAGATTGATGAAGAGGAATGGGTAAAAGCCCGATTGGAACAATTAAATCTGATCGATGAGAAGAGGTTAGCAGCAGTTTTCCATAGACAATTATATCAACAAAGAATGGCCAGAGCATATAATAAAAATGTACGTCCTCGGAAGTTTGAAGTCGGACAACTGGTATTGAGGCGCATCTTACCGCATTGGGCTGAAGCAAAAGGAAAATTCACACCGAACTGTCAAGGGTCGTTCATTGTATCACGGTTGTTGTCTAATGGGGCATTATATCTAACAGACGTTGAAGGGAAATGCGTAGAGACTGCTATCAATTCAGATGTAGTCAAAAGATACTATGTATGATTCCTTCTCAACTGTATAATTGTATTTTGTTTTGATTTTGTAATTGAAATGATGAAGGCATTTTATTCTCTATCCAAACACTTTATCCATTGACATCCCCTTTGAGCCATGTTCGATCTATTCTTTCATACCCCTCTCTCGGAATCACTTATGATACAAAAGAAAAGTAGAAAATGAAAAAATGAAGAATGAAAAAAAAAAGAATGCAAACAAAATAAAAAGACAAAGAAAATCGGGAAAAGTCAAAAGAAAACCATGAATTATCGGCGTAGTCTGAACTACGTCTGACTTGATCCCGAAAGGGTACGTAGGCAGCCTCACTGAGGTTCAGTCACAATAAAGGAAAAAATCCAAAAATCCCCCACATATTGAAACCGGGGCAGAAGTTATGTTTTATAATTTCGAGAGTTGTAAATATTTTTAAACCCTCGTAAGTTTTGAGCCTTTACCCTTCTTTCTTAACCCATCCAAAAGCCACGTTACGGTCCAAAGAAAGACCTTCTAATCAATTTCAAGAAAATAACAAATAAAGTGAGAATAAAGGAAGAATGGGACATTGAACAACACCAGTGGTTCAGAAAAAAAAAGAAAAAAAAGACAAAAGAAAATATAAAAAATAAAAATGAGAGAGTCTCATCGGTGAAAACCTTAAAACCGTGAGGCGACTGTGAGAAATAAAATGAGAGAGTCTTGTCAGTGAAAACCTTTAACGGCACTGCAAAGCGACTGTGAGGATGAGAGAAAATAAATGAGAGAGTCTTGTTGGTGAAAACATTTTACGGCACCATAAGGCGATTGCGAGGAATGTCTTGGAAAAAGAGAAAAGAAACAAAAATATGATCGGATTGGGTTGCAAGAAACATGGAGTTTGAATAATTTGATTGAACAAACTGGGTCGAAGTTTAAATACATGGAATGATCAACGGAATTAGCCAACATACCCAGATAAGTTCTATCACTTCTCAAAACACCCTTACCTTTTTGAAATTCATTTCTTTTTGCATTTAATTGTTTGTCCTTTGAAAGTTAACTACCAGCTTCTGATGATAAGTGCTGAAATAACACTGGATCAGAAAAGAAAAAAAAAGAAGAAGAGTTGAAAATAAATAAAGAAAGGTGGCAATCAGAGCCGAAAGAAAAGAAAACAAAAGGTGAAAAGCAAGGAAAGGCACAAAAGAGCTTACAAAAGATAGTCAAATGAAAGACTGCACAGCAGAAAAAAATACAAAAAAAAAAAGGAAAGCAATAAAAGGCAGGAGCAGCAGATGCCAGTTGCCAGCAACTTATAACTAATAAGATTTTGTTTTGTGATTTAGAAAGGATCAAATCGTCAGTAATAACTTTAAAGTGAATGTGACCAATGTGAAAAGAAAGAAAACATAATAAGAAGTTCAGCAATAAATGGAGGAATCCATGGATGGAGGAGTGACTCAATCAAGAAAATACCAAAAAAAAAAAAAACAACAGGGAGGTATCAACTAAGATAACCTTCAGTCACAAGGTAACACAAAAGTTTTTAATTTCTATTCAGGCGCCCACTTGTATAACAAGGGAATATTTTTCTGCATTGCATTTCATGCATCGAGCGCCCACCTGGATAACAAGGGAATACTTTTCTGCATTGCATTACATGCATCAGGCGTCCACCTGTATAACAAGGGAATACATTTCTGCATTTTTAAATTCATCAGGCTCCCACCTGGATAACAAGGGAATACTTTACTTCATTCGCATTTCATGCATCAGGCGCCCACCTGAATATCAAGGGAATACTTTTCTGTATTTGCATTTCATGCATCAGGCGCCAACCTACATAACAAGAAAATACTTTTCTGCATTCGCATTTCATGCATCAGGTGCCCACTTGGATAATAAGGGAATACTTTTCTGCAATTTTAATTTCTCTTTAGGCGCCCACCTGTATAACAAGGGAATACATTTCTGCAATTTTAATTTCTGTTCAGGCGCCCACCTGTATAACAAGGGAATATATTTCTGCAATTTTTAATTTTTGTTCAGGTGCCCACCTGTATAATAAGGGAATACATATCTACAATTTTTAATTTCTGTTCAGGCACCCACCTGTGTAACAGGGGAATACATTTCTGCAATTTTGGTTTGTGTTAGCTAACATGAGTAACACCGTAACATGAAAAGCCCACACTGGGCAGAAGAAAAAGTTTGTTGTTTTGTTTTGTTTTGAGCAGGTATCAGTTTGATGGCAAGAAGTACCATCGAAAAAAGGGAAGCAAGGAAAAGGAAATCAACAAAAAGAAAGTCAGCCACACAGAAAATCAAGGAAAAAGAGACAAAGAAGAGTAAAGAGACAAGAAGTAAGATAGGAACAATTGTAACTTAGAATAGCTTCTTCATTTTACATTTCTACCCCCTGGTGTAGTAAGGAGTAGGTCAGTAAGTCATAACAGTGTTAATGCAACAGTAAGTCTGATAGTTTTTAACTGGCAGACCTTCTCGAACTACATTGATCTGATTCCTGTTTAGCCTAGGATATGTAGGCAACCTCTGAGGCTGGGTGGGTCAAAAGGTTTTCAAAAATGCTTCTCACGGAATATGCCAGTGGGCAAAAATCTCTCATTACTGCTCACTTGTCTTTGCACTGAAACTCTTCGTGTTCCTGAGCAAAGAGGGGCAGCTGTGAGCACGCGATTTTTCCCTAAATAATAAATTCCAAAATTAAAATAAATAATATTTTTGGGTGTAATTACATGTCTTGATTGAAGTTAGATGTATGTGTGTGATTGAATAATTAGAGATTAAAACTAGAGAATTAAAAAAAAATAGGTTAAATACATGCATTTTTGAATTAATTAGTTAAAAAAATTTAAATTAATTAACAAAAAGAGCATTAATAGCGGAAATTGAGGAAAAATAGTAGAAAATTGTCAAAAAATATCAGAAAATTAGTGGAGGTAGAAAATTGAATAATTTAAATAATACAAAAAGAAAAAAATGAAATACAAAGAAAATACCTCAAAAATAATTAAATACAAGGAAAATACCAAAATTCAATAAAAATGGGCTAAAGATTTTGAAATGTTGGCCCAAACACATAATAGCCCAAAGAGATCCGGTCCAATTCTTTTAAACTCAGCCGTCCATTATACCAAATCCAACGGCTGAGACCTTTAACAGGAATTAGATAACTAATTAAAATCCAAGATCGAATCTTGACCATCCAAGCCTTAAGATCTAACGGATGATGATGTGTCTCTCATTTAATTGAGACGACATCGTTTAGGGAAAATCAATCCTGGCCATAGATCTCACTTGTTCTAACGGCCAAGAATTCATCAGTGTCTTCGTGTATATAAGTCTTTGGTCTCTTATAGACCAGCCATTTCGTTCTAATCCTAACCCTAGCCGCCCCTGTCCCCTTTCTTCTTCTCTCTTTAGCTTCTTCTCAAACCATCACCAGCCATGGAGACTGGCCCATTTCCATGACCGTCTCCGGCCAACTCTCAACCCCAGACATCTCTTTCCCTATTTCTCCACCACCAGCCGCCATGAAAACCCCAAGAAACCAAAGAAAACCCCAGTTTCTTGAAATTTCGGTCATCGAAATTCTTCTCCGGTGACCAAACTTATGAGAACAGACTACAAACTAACACCAGAGAACCACCGTCCCTTGATCTATCACCCTATCTAAACCACCTACCTCGAATGTTACCCCAGCTTCTCGAATATTCGAAAGAAAGTCGCCGGAACCTTAACTCCGGCGACTCAAACAAACCACTACCAAAAATCCCACCTTTTTTACCTCTAATACTCATCCCCTAACCAAAAGACTTCAAAGCTGAAGTCTTGAGTCTGAAAGAAGAAAACTAGAAAAAGAAAATAAGAAAAAAAAAAGAAAAACTGGAAAAAGGAAAAGAAGGAAAGAAAAAGAAATAAGGAAGCTTAGAAGTCAAATCCTGTGAGCTAAGTCTTTCTCTTCCCTTTGTTTGTCTTTGCTTCTTTCTTTTATTTTCAGTATGTTTCTAGTATATTAGCTGTTTAAACAACTGAATGATAGATTAGGGTCTCTATCTTTGAGAAATGTCTATTTGTTCTGTTTCTCTACTTAAGATATGTCTTTCTTTCATTAATCCTTCTCCATGTCTACTGTCATTTTCTTTTACTTAGATTTTATGCATGTTTTAGATTAGTCCTTATCTTCTAGGAAATTTATGTTATTCTGTTTAAGCCATGCTTTTCTTTTGAAGCTTCTTTTATGAGTCTTACCCGTCTGTGCTTGGTCAAGAACATGTTAAACATGACTAGGGTTTCAGTAGCCTTCTAAACATAAGAAAGTTCTAACTATGCCTGTGTCATGATTGATTGATACACTGTGTTGTGTAATCTGAATTATAAGTCTTTGATTGAAATTCAACAATATTCAATCTCTTTCCCTGAGTTTTGGTTAATTGATAAGTAATTCTGATTTCATGGCTATGTACGCAATCTGGTATGAAAATGGCTATATTTGCAACATTTTTGTGTTAAGCTGATTACTGTTAATACTTAGCATGCCTAGGTGGAATTGGTTATAGCTGCAGTAGTGTAAAACTTGAAAAGAGGTTAAAATTGAAAACATGTTAAGTAGTTTAAAATGGGGTAAAATTGAAAACATGTTAAGTAGTTTAAAATGGGTTAAAATTGAAAACCACAAAAAGAGGTTATAAGTGAAATTAATAACAAAGAGTGGTCAGTCTTGCAACTGACCAGCTCTAATAATCTTGATACACTTGCTAAGTGTTAAATATGCCAAGTGTGTAGTAAAATTGGCTTAAGTCTAATTGGTTAGGTTTGCAAGGCCCAAATTGACCCATGTTCACTAGTTGGCTAGACTTGCAAAGTCTTAGCGAGCCTGTGTTCATTAATGGGCCCAATTGCAAGGCTAAGTCTAAACTTTGGACTGGCTAAGTCTTAAATAGGTTAGTTTTGAATAATTAAGCAGGCTAGTCCTGCAAATTAGCTGTAGTCACAAAAAAATGAAACAAAAATGGCTAAAATTAAAATGAATTGAAGTTTTAATCTGGCCAGGTCTTAAATATTAGTGTAAATGCTGGCCAATAGCTAAATAAGAGTTGAACTTAGGAAAATCAGACCTGGACAGGTCGGGTAATTAGTGAATGCCCTTAAGGGCATATAGGAAATAGAAAATGGCAAAGTTGTGGATTTAATAGAGCCTATAGGGATACTAAAAACATTTAGGTTGATAATTTCTATAATTTTGCACAAAATTAAGGGCAAACTGGTCCAAAAGAAAAGGTAACTCAGTAAATAACACTAATAAGTAGGGGCACACTAGTTAAAGCCCCAAATAGGAATCAAATAGAACCTTCCAGCACATGCTGGAAGGCATCTCATAACAGAAAATGGGACTAAAGTGTGAGTTTTGGTAAAAAGGGAGGGGAGGGAACTAGAATTACTTTCTATCTTTTCCCCCCAAAATTTTCACCACTTCCCACCTATAAATACCCCCATTTAGAGCCGGTTTAAGGGCTGGATTTTAGGAAATCAAAATTTTCAGAAAAATTCTATACACTAAATCGTAGATAATTGCTTGGGTTTTCTAGTTGAAATCACATTTGCAGCTATTTCGGATTCCTGCTCGTCATTTGGGTCTCTATTGCTTTGTTGCTGTGTTAATATTCACCTGCTCGTTGGGATTCATTCTAGCCACTTTGCATTGCCTGTGTTGATTCTAATTGCTTGTCACGACCCCAAATCCGGTCGTGATGGCGCCCAGCACATTGCTAAGCCAGCCTGACCAATCAATATCAACCACGGAGCTAGAAGCTCTCTTTAGCCCATTTAAGCATATTAATTCACGAAATAACAGCGATACATATAACGAAAACGAGGAACCAAGTCCCATAATACATCAACTCCCATAGACCAAGGGTCAAGAGTCATGAGCCTCTACTGAACACGAGTGTATAAGGTTTACAAGATACCAAGTGCGGAAAGAAAAGTTAATACAAAATCAAGAGACAGTGAGAAGGAATATCGGGTCCTGCGGACTCTGCAGCTACCTCGAATATCCACAAATGTCGCCTCGCACAGCTACTGGATCACTGCTGGGAGGTACCTGGATCTGCACACAAGGTGCAGGGAGTAAAATGAGTACTGCCAGACTCAGTGGTAATAAACAAGGGTAAGACAGCGCAGATAAGAAATCCGCAATAAAGCACTATGTAAAGCTCTAATCAAATACCCTGTCACAGAATCAATATCAACTGTACCTGTACCAACAAGTACCAGCAAAACAGTATAACAGCTAGCAGATGTAGCTAAATGCAATGCAATGCATGATATGACCGCTACGGCGCGTAGCCCGATCCAATTTGGGTACCCGTGCTCACTGTGGGGGTTCAGACTCCGGAGGGGCTCCTACAGCCCAAGCACAATATCACTGCGGCGTGCAGTCCGATCCAACATATATACCGTTGCGGCGCGCAGCCCGATCCACTACCAGTCAGCTAATATGCAAATACAGCCTCGCAGGCTCAAAAGTAGTTTTGAAAACCTTTTTATCATTTTTTAGTTGTTAAACAGTAATACCAAGTTCCAGAGATTGGAAATAGCATGATAACAGAAATAGCTACGGATCGGTAGTAACTAACATGTCAATATGATAAGACAATGATAACGATCCTCGCGGGATCCAATAACTGGCTCACGGCCCACAAGTATACTCAACCACCCAAGAAGGGGGTTCAACGGCTCAAGAGTAGCCAATATTTCAATATACAGTATGCAACCATCCGAGAAGGAGGTTTGACGGCTCAAGAATAGTCAATGTCATAACACAGTATCAACAAGTCGGACTAAGCCATAGTCCCCAATCACAATCGACCTCGCACTCACAAGAGAGTACGTGTCTCGCCGCTATACAACGTCACAAAGTGGTATACCGGGGTTTCGAACCCGCCGGTCATCACCCACATCTATTACTCACCTCAATACCGCGCGACGACTACTCCGCAATGTCCTTGACACGAGAATCAAGCTCCGCACGCGTAGAATCTGATCAAATACAGTAGAAACACAACAAATTAGGCCAGTGGGACGACACTCAATCAATACAACTCAATTTACATCAAAATTCCCAAAGTTGTCAAAACCCGACTTTCGGTACGCTTGTCGAAAAATTACAAAAGTCACATATTCGGAACCCTCATCTCGATACGAGTCTAGGCATATAAAATTTACCAAAATCGGACTCTATTTGCCCACTCAAATCAGTGTTTTTCTTCAATTTAGGCCTAGGGCTCAAACCCACCTTTAATCTTCCATTTACAAAAATTTAACCAATGATTTCATGTTAAAATGATGTAATTAAGCCACAAAACTTACCTCCAACAAAACCCCGATGATTTCCCAGCAATCTCCCGTCAATTTCTTCTCTTGGAACTCAAAAATGGAGGTTTTGGGTATCAAACCCGCGACTGGTTCTGTTCTGAACTTAAACTCACTGCCAGTCAAATCTCTTCATCGCGTTCACGACGCCTCTCACGCGACCATGATGCCTTATTCTAGTCCTTCATCGCGAACGCGACACACCGTCACGTGTCCGCGAAGACCATTCTCCCCAGCCCGGATTTTTCCTCTACGCGAACGCGACATACCTCACGCGTTCGCGATGCCTTGCGAATTCCTTATACGCGAACGCGGCCCAGACCATCGCGAACGCGATGCTTCCCAGGCTTCCTCTTACGCAAACGCGACACCAACCCTCGCGAACGCGATTGTCACCTGATCCCAGCCTACGCGAACGCGGCATAGCCCTCGCGAACGCGAAGGCTAAAAGTTTGCCCAGTGATCTGCAGATTTCAGCAGACCTTTTCTTGCTTCAAAGTGACGGATAATGGTCCGGATTCACCCCGAGGCCCCCGGGACCCCAACGAAAACCACAAACATACCCCAAAACACGATACAAACTTGTTCCAATCATAAAAACACCATCCTAAACATCAAAATCACCAATTACCCACGGATTCAAGCCTAAATTTCTTAAAACTTTCCGAATTACACATTCGATCAAAAACCCGATCAAACGACGCCCGAATGACCTGAAATTTTGCAGGCACATCCAAAATCACATAACGAAGCTACTGCAACTGTCGGAATTCCATTCCGACCCCCGGATCAAAATCTCACCTACCGTTCGGATTTCGCCAAAATTCAACCTTAGCCAATTCAAGCTTATTTCTACACCGGGCCTCCAAATTCAATTCCGATCGCTCCCCTAAGTCACAAATCACCTCCCGGAACTAACCGAATCATCGGAATCCGATTCCGAGCCCTCTAACCAAATAGTCAACTCCGGGTTGACTTTCCTTATTCAAGTTTCCTTCAAAAAGGCTATATGCCTCATTTTCAATCCAAATCACTCCTAACTCCCCCGATAGACTTTAACAGTGATATAAAAGCATAAAACATACAATTTCAACATAACGGGGTGGTAATTCCCGTGACGACGGGCCGGGTCGTTACATTCTCCCCAACTTAAATAATCGCTCGTCCTCGAGCGTACTCAGAGTTGTACTAGAAGCAACCCAATAGCTGAATGACCTTACCGAGCATATATTCGGGCGATCATACGTCACCCTATCTCACATAAGTCCGAAAACACCATATAGTCAAAATTTCACAGACCATCTGGACCATAAATCACATTGCACTTTCTGAAATCATATGCCAAATGCAAATCCCATGCCTATACTCAGGATACACTCGAATCCACCGCAATAACCCACATTCACTACTCCGGGTGAGATCATATGATGTATCGACAACCCCATCACTCGAGACGATAGTCTCTAATCACAACAACAGACCACAATAACCAAATACTAGCTGAAAACCTCTTTCATTAGATAGAGTCTTATTCCAACACCTCCATATCCCGCCCACGGCAGCTGAAGCACGCGATATACCGAACCCATCTCTCAGGTTAACCATTCGTGAATCTATTTCCCTTTTTAAAACTCATACCACGATAGGTTTCGGAGCCAAACCTCGATTTTTACCTTTCTAACAAGCCAAGATCCAATATGCTCGTATTCATTAATGACTCCAACGGTCATTTCGATTATAACACACCGCACCGGTGATAAACACCTCAACACCGGCCTAAGCCACAACGAGCACAACATAGGCTCCAATAGAAACGTATGCACACACTCGAATCATGACGACTCAATTCATGACAACTGTCTCCGGCAAAAGAGCTGCAATTTAATCCCTCTGTGCCATCATAATATAGAACTGAGATCGCGTCTCGCATTATAGAAATAAATTACCTGAATCCTCCTCGAAAGGTTATAACATCACGTGGCCTTTCCACGATTCGTTATTCTACCCCAACATTATTACTCATGAAGCACCTCAAGCCACTAAGCTCAAAATGGTTAGCCACGCACAGATCTAGATCTTGAACCCACACAATCAACCTCACCCACGGTGAAACAATTAACGTATGCTATCAAATCTTGAAAGGACATAACCGATGTGCCATTCGCCAAACGATACTCAATGCGGACTTTTCCTGAGAAGCTAGAAAGTATTGTATACCAGGTAATATATAACTAACTCTATTTTCACATTATACTGTTGCGGCATGCAACCCGCTCCAATGACATACCCGTGGCGGCGTGCCACCAGATCCAGATACCATACCCGTGGCGGCGTGCCACCCGATCCAGATAACAGTACCTGTGGCGGCGCGCCACCCGATCCATATAGAACCCTCGCCAAAGAAATGCGCGTCGAGTCAAGTTGCTCATTATGGTAAACATATATAGCCTCAAGTTCGGCCACAAGAAACGCATCCGACAAAGTTACTCAATACTAGAACCAAATCAACGATAGAAACCTCTGCACTGATATCCGCCACGAAGGCCCAACCGACAAAGCAATACCCACCAGCCGTCTGCTGGTCCTGAGGTACAACTACCCCTCTGGAGCATACTCTGATGCACTTTGCTACGCAATTTGTGCCATACCATCATAGTCCATATCACATCAATCTAGACAACCTGGCCCAATGATGACCAGTCAGCAATCAAGTATCATAATCCAAATTCGTCATATCAAGTTGAGAGAGAAAGCCACTAGAGCCTCCGATTTTTTTTTAATCACAAAACGGTGTCGATACACATGATATACAACCACTGCATAGGCGGACTAACGAGAGCTTCAAGTCTCCAACACATATATAACACATGAATCACAATGCCTGATCCCGTACTCCACTGTACATATACATAACGCACATCAAGCGTCCATTCATACCACGACAGCCATTCAGAAATTTCACTATGCCATCAACGACTCAGTTATTACAGTCGATCCAACAAGAGAATACCACCATACCACTGGATATCATCAGTTTACATTACCTTGTCCTTTTTGGATCATATTACCCTGCCAAATTACTAGAATAGCAGTACCATTTTCTTTAATCACCAGAAAGATCGATTCTTTAAATCACATGCAGCTGCCCGCGCTGCTAAATAATTTTAATGACTCCCCATATATTATGAACTGATCACAAAACCTTGAATATGCCATTATCAACTTTCCATAACACATCGCATATACCATACCACACTAAGATAACATGGAAATTCATATTCCTATCCTACGCCGCAAACATCGGCGCACTCAACTAGTCAAGGGCTTTCATGATCCCATATAGAGAAAACTCATCACACATTCCAAGCCTTACATGCCAACAGGAAATACACTCATTTTTAAACCACGTTAAAACACATCATAAACTCTTTCTCCTAATTACATTGCATAAGTTAAACTGCCAGGACTGGGTCCTTATACCCATATCGAGTTACACAATTGTCAGCACTCAAAGGCTTTGTTGCACAATATCTGCAAGACTCATTACTTCAATCACATACCAATAATTAATCGTATTCCTTATCATACCGCTTCGGTTTATTAACAAGTTGCTCCATTTACTCAATTTCTTTTCTGAACCATCTTTAACTTAGTATTAGCCTTTACTGTAGCACTACCATAACTCAACTCATGTTACCACACGAGACTCGTACATAAGACCACACGGTCTAAAACCCATAGGCCACTCTTAATGTTTCCCAGGAGTACCACATTCTACGATACTTGTTTTGAAGAACTTCATGCGATTTTTGAATTAGTATTATTACCTTCCAATACGGATACATAGAATCCCATCATTCACATAACATAGAACAAGTCTTGATCCCTTCTAACGAAAACACCATCGTTAGCCATATACAAAATCTTAAGGCATCCGTTACAAGCAAAATCTGGAACACCACAGGACTATTCTTGGTTGTCATTTACCCTTATTCAGTTGTAATTCAACTGTCTTATTGAACATAACCACTCGTTCCTTGCTAGAACTTTGACATCGCAAAACATGATTACATACAGATACAATTAGCTATCTTTCTTTTATATACACCGAACACTCCTTACCAACATAAGTTCACAACATCCTAGTATTTCTTCATATCTACGAAGCACCATAACCTTTATCAAAATTTCCCAACATACCTAGAGACAGAGCCAACACAACACACGACAGTGCAATCAGTTAATCAATAACAACCTCCCCAACTTAGCTCGGAGTCATACATCAAAGCACTTTTAGCCATTCATAGCCTTCTTACTCAAATGATGCAACAAAGTTCTAGTTAGATTAAACTCAAGTCGTTTACAAGCTTCGGCGGAGGTTTGAATCATCAGAAATATTAATTCTTTTGCAATTCTTGCATTCATTCACACACAACAGTCACGCCCACTCTTTAGGTGACAAAAAATCTTTTCTAAGTCCCAAATTTTCAAAACATTTCGGCGGAGTTTCCTTTGTAAATTGGCCTATCCACCTGCCAGAGAATCACCAAACCATTCTAACAATACATCCATAACTCAACAAGATATCACAATGTATTTCAACAATATTAAATCTCAATAATATACGAATCATATTATCACAATTTATACTTGAACCTGCGCTGTACCTGCTCGAATCATAACACATATCAAATACCTTTCAATTACACATGAGGATCAACCCTCCTACTTCTTCTTAATTTAGCATTTCATCACAATACCATCCACCAGGATACACATAGCAAAATCACTTTAGTCTTCCTGAGTTTAAAGTCGTTCCACTACACATAAGGCACTTTACCTTCCAATTACGAGATATGATAATTATTCACCACGCCCATAGCTCCGAGCTACACAACAGATTAGACACGAGTCGAACAATTTAACAGCTCATCCATTAGTAAGCCTCCCTAACACTCTATAGATCGGCACAAGGCCCCAAACATGGCTACTAGCCCAAATACATAGATATAAGCCAGTCTCAGTCATTATACACAGTAATCTATCAATCGGGAAGGATCAAGTCCAATTCCCCAGTCACAATACCACCACACTCGTCACATGACGCGTGTTCCATCTCAGCACAACATTGTATAGTGCAAATACGGGGTTTCAAACCCTCAATACATTATCTATTGCCACCACTCACAAAATCAGCACCTCGATGCTCAAGTCATAAACAAGGTCCAGCCACAAGTCATCCCGACTGGCCCAACATGAACTCAAAGAGATTATATCTCGCCCCTCGTTCGAGGAAATCACAAGCCATAAGGCAATTACATTACTGAGCGCTCGATGCGTACACAGACGTGCGGAAGGAATTTCAAAAGCATATCTCAAGCTGAATCAAGTACGCACGATAAGAATTCCAAGAAATGTGAAGTGTTTCCTAAAGGTTCGCGGCCTCCCGAGGATAAGTACAGGCGTCCCCGTACCGATCCACAAGACTCTACTAACCGGCTCAAGACTCATGAGGCCTAGTAAACCTAGGCTCTGATACCAACTTGTCACGACCCCAAATCCGGTCGTGATGGCGCCCAGCACATTGCTAAGCCAGCCTGACCAATCAATATCAACCACGGAGCTAGAAGCTCTCTTTAGCCCATTTAAGCATATTAGTTCACGAAATAACAGCGATACATATAACGAAAACGGGGAACCAAGTCCCATAATACATCAACTCCCATGGACCAAGGGTCAAGAGTCATGAGCCTCTACTGAACACGAGTGTATAAGGTTTACAAGATACCAAGTGCGGAAAGAAAAGTTAATACAAAATCAAGAGACAATAAGAAGGAATATCGGGTCTCGCGGACTCTGCAGCTACCTCGAATATCCACAAATGTCGCCTCGCACAGCCACCGGATCACCGCTGAGAGGTACCTGGGTCCGCACACAAGGTGCGGGGAGTAAAATGAGTACTGTCGGACTCAATGGTAATAAACAAGGGTAAGACAGACACGGATAAGAAATCCGCAATAAAGCACTATGTAAAGTCGGTAATCAAATACCCCGTCACAGAACCAATATCAACCGTACCTGTACCAACAAGTACCAAGAAAACAGGTATAACAACTAGAAGATGTAGCTAAATGCAATGCAATGCATGATATGACCGCTACGGCGCGTAGCCCGATCCAATTTGGGTACCCGTGCTCACTCTGTGGGTTTCAGACTCCGGAGGGGCTCCTATAGCCCAAGCACAATATCACTACGGCGTGCAGTCCGATCCAACATATATACCGCTGCGGCGTGCAGCCCGATCCACTACCGGTCAGCTAATATGCAAATACAGCCTCGCAGGCTCAAAAGTAGTTTCGAAAAACCTTTTTATCATTTTTTAGTTGTTAAACAGTAATACCAAGTTCCAGAGATTGGAAATAGCATGATAACAGAAATAGCTACGGATCGGTAGTAACTAACATGTCAATATGATAAGACAATGATAACGATCCTCGCGGGAATCCAATAACTGGCTCACGGCCTACAAGTATACTCAACCACCCAAGAAGGAGGTTCAACGGCTCAAGAGTAGCCAATATTTCAATATACAGTATGCAACCATCCGAGAAGGAGGTTCGACGGCTCAAGAATAGGCCAATGTCATAACAAAGTATCAACAAGTCGGACTAAGCCATAGTCCCCAATCACAATCGACCCCGCACTCACAAGAGAGTACGTGTCTCGCCGCTATACAGCGTCACAAAGTGGTATACCGGGGTTTCGAACCCGCCGGTCATCACCCACATCTATTACTCACCTCAATACGGCGCGACGACTACTCCGCAATGCCCTTGCCACGAGAATCAAACTCCGCACGCGTAGAATCTGATCAAATACAGTAGAAACACAACAAATTAGGCCAATGGGACGACACCCAATCAATACAACTCAATTTACATCAAAATTCCCAAAGTTGTCAAAACCCGACTTTCGGTACGCTTGTCAAAAAATTACAAAAGTAACATATTCAGAACCCTCAGCTCGATACGAGTCTAGGCATATAAAATTTACCAAAATCGGACTCCATTTGCCCACTCAAATCAGTGTTTTTCTTCAATTTAGGCCTCGGGCTCAAACCCACCTTTAATATTCCATTTACAGAAATTTAACCAATGATTTCATGTTAAAATGATGTAATTAAGCCACAAAACTTACCTCCAATGAAACCCCGATGATTTCCCAGCAATCTCCCATCAATTTCTTCTCTTGGAACTCAAAAATGGAGGTTTTGGGTATCAAACCCGCGACTGGTTCTGTTCTGAACTTAAACTCATTGCCAGTCAAATCTCTTCATCGCGTTCGCGACGCCTCTCACGCGAACGCGATGCCTTATTCCAGTCCTTCATCGCGAACGCGACACACCCTCACGCGTCCGCGAAGACCATTCTCCCCAGCCCGGATTTTTCCTCTACGCGAACGCGACATACCTCACGCGTTCGCGATGCCTTGCGAATTCCTTATACGCGAACGCGGCCCGGACCATCGCGAACGCGATGCTTCCCAGCTTCCTCTTACGCGAACGCGACGCCAACCCTCGCGAACGCGATAGTCACCTGATCCCGGCCTACGCGAATGCGGCATAGCCCTCGCGAACGCGAAGGTCAAAAGTTTGCCCAGTGATCTGCAGATTTCAGCAGACCTTTTCTTCCTTCAAAGTGTCGGATAATGGTCCGGATTCACCCCGAGGCCCCCGGGACCCCAACGAAAACCACAAACACACCCCAAAACACGATACGAACTTGTTCCAATCATAAAAACACCATCCTGAACATCAAAATCACCAATTACCCATGGATTCAAGCCTAAATTTCTTAAAACTTTCCGAATTACACATTCGATCAAAAACCCGATCAAACGACGCCCGAATGACCTGAAATTTTGCAGGCACATCCAAAATCACATAATGAAGCTATTGCAACTGTCGGAATTCCATTCCGACCCCCGAATCAAAATCTCAGCTACCGTTCGGATTTCACCAAAATTCAACCTTAGCCAATTCAAGCCTATTTCTACAATGGGCCTCCAAATTCAATTCCGATCGCTCCCCTAAGTCACAAATCACCTCCCGGAACTAACCGAATCATCAGAATCCAATTCCGAGCCGTCTAACCAAATAGTCAACTCCGGGTTGACTTTCCTTATTCAAGTTTCCTTCAAAAAGGCTATATGCCTCATTTTCAATCCAAATCACTCCTAACTCACCCGATAGACTTTAACACTAATATAAAAGCATAAAACATACAATTTCAACATAACGGGGTGGTAATTCCCGTGACGAAGGGCCGGGTCGTTACATTGCTGTACCTATTCCATCCCTTATAACTCATTGAATCTCTTTGCTGAATCAGGTGCACATCCTTGTTTAGGCTATGTAATTTGAAGGTATGATGATGAAATGAAGTTTCGAGTTTAAAGCATTTCGTTATTTTTTCTGTTTCTGGTAGCTGTTTAGCTAGTTTGAATTTGTAATTCATTAAGATATCGTGTGTACATGTAGAAGCTCAAACGAGACAATGTAACAAAGTAGTAAGTAGAGGTATTGTAGTTATGGTAGCTAAAATTACTTAGTTAAAATAGGGTAAAACCATAAAACCAAACTAATAAATATCGAAATAATTTCAATAGCACTAAACTCGTTAGTAATGATTTTAATTAACCTACGTAGGTAGCTTAATCTGGTATTTGATAGTTGGATTTAAATGAGTTTTAAAATAGCAACAATAAAACGAAGTAATAGTTTAATTAAGACTGACTTTGTAATATCAAACAACCGGACTCATAGTAAAATACAACTAGCTTCTGCGAATGAGTTGATTTAGTTTAAGTAAATAAATCATTTAGTTTAATCATTTTTCGCATAGTTGAATAATCTCCTGTCACTTAGCTGGTAAATAACCCAAACCAGTAGTATGAACTAACTGTTGAAGAATAAAGTAGGAATAGTTTTCCAATTGGGTTGCATGCATACTAGACAATTATGATTTAAGGTTGATACTGTTAGTTTTGTATAGCAATTTCTTCTTAATGAATAAAGTTTAATTTGAATTCGTTCCTTTGACTATTCATATATGAGTTTTAATTTTCTGTTTTCATTACCTCTATTTCGCTTTGGTCCAGGCCTAATGCGTAACACAGTCCTGGATTGTGTTCGAATACCAGTTGGGCTTCTGAACGAAGGCCTCAATGTAATCTAGGTTCTCGAGACCCATATGTCAATAGTAATCTGCTGAGTACAAATTCAGAAGTCCAGGCCCAATAATAACAGAAACAATAATATGGCCTGGACTCATTTCTGGAAACACAAAGTAATTAAATTGATTAAGGGAAAAAATAGTGACCGAAAATATAGTTATACATTAAGCATGGACTTTAAAAAATTCTTGGGATGAGCCTCACATACTAACAAAAATAGTGGGGCCCCCTATAAACAATTGATGAAGTATATAATAGACTCGGGAAGGTTGATATTAAGTTCCACAACCTTTCCCAAAGATTTAAAGCCGTTAGACACTTATTAGGCATGATTTAATAAATATACCTTCCTTAATACGATTGTGCACTTGGTGCGACTCAAATCAATAATCCCGGCGAAGCCGAAATGTATTAGAAGTAACAGGCGCTGGTTGCGGTGTGACTTGAAATACGTTTTCGCGACATCGCAATTTGTAAAAATATTAAAGTTGGAAACATGTACGTTTTGTTTAAAAGCATATAATAAGTCATATAAAATTGAGAACGGCAGTTCAAGTGACCGTGCTAAAACCACAGAATCCGGGAGTGCCTAACACCTTCTCCCAGGTTAACAGAATTCCTTATCCAGGTTTCTAGTTTTGCGGACTGTAATACAGAGTCAATTTCCTCAGATTTGGGATTAACCGGTGACTTGGGACACCATTATCTTCCCAAGTGGCGACTCTGATAAAATTAAATAAAATCCGGAACCGATTGTCCTTTATTTGGAAAAACTCCTTCCTCTTTGTTATTATATATCCTTCTCGGGTATTTGAACATCGAGGTATACCCTACTTTCTTTAAAGGTCGGGGTAGTAAAAAGGGAGGTATGACACCCGCGAGACATCGTTCGGTCTTACCGCGGGCCAATATGCTAATCCCTTTTGAAGTTTGTCCAGGTCGGTCATTACTTGTTTTACAAAGATCATTGCTGCTGCAGTAAACATTGACTAAGCCATATCGTCGCACAGTTAGCATTTATGCGTAATGTATTGAACAATGTTGATAATTCTTTCCCTGATGACCCCTTTCTCTTGAAGCAACCTACCAATATGTTCGGCACGAGCATCTAAGGTTTGCTGGTTCTTCTTTTGAAGTTGTTGTAGCTCCAATTCTAACCGAGCCATGGCCATGTATCAATGTTCTCTCTCTATATCAAATTCTTTGGTTTTTTTACTACTTTTGACCTCGGCCGTAATGATCTTCTTCCTCAATCGGGCTACTTCAACATTATATTTATCTTTCAACTGTAGTACCATCCGAGCCTTTGCTTCAGCGTTCTTAGTCAATCGTTTTCGAACCCCAACTAGTTCCTTCTCTGCTTTATCTAAATCAAAGCTATAATCGTTCACCTTGCATCGTAGATTTTCAATTTGCTTCTTATCCCGGGCAAGTCGAACTGGGGTTTCGGTTGTTGTTCTCATTTTCACAATCACAGCAGTTTCATTTTCTTTTCTCAGCTGTTTCTTTTCACCCTCATCGGTTGTTGCTTGTAGGTTGCTTTTGAATTTGAGGTCCTGGAATTGTTTTTCCAACATGTTGATTCTGGCTCGATATTCATTTTCCTTGGCCATCCAATCTTTTTGTTCCTTAGACTGCTCGGCAAACTCTTGAATATGAGGCCTCTTCATTGGTCTCTCGTGCTCAACATCTCTACAGTACCACGCAAAATATCCCGGTGATACTTCTCCTCTAGCCAGATCTCTGACACAAGTGTTTTTTCTCAGACATTGGCATTCATTCTATATTTACCGAATTTTTGCTTCTGGGAATTGCCTGTCAGGACCGATTTCTAGTGCTTGAAGGCTGAGGTCCCCATCTTTTGGCAAAACTTGATATCTTTCGAGTTGCCTTAATACCAGGTATGGCGCATACGGTTGGATGCTCTTGAGACCCATTAACAGAAAATACGACCCTTCCGCTGGCATATATATAACTTCGTTGAGGGGAAACCATCCATATGCCCATTCTATTTGGCTAGCAGTCAGTGATCGCAAATATGTGATCCAACCTTTCGATGCTTCTGGAAACTTGGCCTCTTTTGTCCTCACATATAATTTTCGATACACGTCTTTTCAGATGATCCATAGCTTGAAAACTGAGGGTCGAAGCATAAATGCTCAATCATCCACGTTTGAAAAAGTAAATTACACCCCTCGAAGAAATCTTATCCCGCTTTGCAGGCCGTGAGAGCACAGAAGATATCAGCCACTATCATTGGTGCCAACGTACTATTGTCCTGTACAAGGAGAGTACTGGCAATTTCGGCAACTCTAATGTCAATATTCCCATCTTTCCTCAGAAATATGATCAACCCCAAAAAGGCTACCATAAAGGCGAAACGCCTGTGTTCCTCCCATTTAGTCCGGTTCGCTTTGCTGCATAGTTTGTTTGTTGGATCATTGAATCCTCCAACGTGGCCGTATCTGCGGTATATAATGTTCATAGTGCAGAACCCATGGACCAAATCTTCATTGTGAACATTTCTGGCGATCTTTAAGGAGTCGAGGAATCTATGAATAGTGATAGCCCTTGGAGCAACCAGATACTTGTCTTTTAAAGGAACCTCACCCTTTCCGATGTAGTTAGCAATTTCCTCCAATGTCAGAGTAAGCTCAAAATTCGAGAAGTGGAGCACGTTGTGTGCGGGATCCCCGCATGCAACTAAAGCTCGGATAATATCACCTGCAGGTACTATGTTTAGCAACCCAGTAAGATCTTTTAAATATTTGTTGACCCAATCCTGTCTATCATGGCTTAAATCATTCCACCACAAGTAACTCCAAAGGGATCTTGCTCATTAGTGCAAAGGGTTCATTTTGTATTGTGCTCATCCTGCACATTTATTAAAGGCGATTAATTCAAAAAGAAACAAAATCTTTCTAAGAACAATTTTCATTATTTCAAAAGAGTCAACCTTTTCGATATTTAAAAATTTCACGGCTATTATTTAAAAAAAAAAGACTTCAAAGCGGCCATTTTTGCACAAACAGCCTTCCGGCGTCCTTTCGGAACATTCAGCTATTTCCAAAAACAGCATCACTTTGATTTTATTGACAAAACTAGAATTAAACACATTTTGTTTATTTTTGAAAAGGATGGTTGGACCCGTCATGGGTTGCCTACGTATCTCGCCTTGTGGTGAGAATCAAACATGCGTAGTTCGGTCAAATTATTTTACGACCAATTATTTTGACAAAATTGTTTCGACTATTTTCAAACCTTCAACAGCGTTTCGTTGCTATTTCTATTCTAAAATTACTATTTTTCCTTCTTTTTCTTTTCAAGTATTTAGCCGGTCAGCTTAACAATCTAGGACAAATAAATGCAACATATAATCATGCTTGGTCTTTGATCCGGGTCACCTATCCTAGACGGACCCAACCCCTGTGTTGAGTCCCCTAATTTAGATATGATGCAAATAAACATCCTATATCTAGGCTAAATATCCTGATTTTTCATGGTACTAGACTATGTACCCGAGTGGACAACTCGGATCGAGGAGGGGGCTACGTACATGGGACCTACGGGATCGTCCGGCTTTGTAACTTATCCGGCCTCTATTTTCTTATCGGGTATTAGCTTAACAGAAAGAGGAGTCTCAACAAGGAAGCACATCCCCGGAAGTAAGAAGAAAAAGGGTTTTTGGCATAATTTTATATATACAGTTCACGTAATATCAAAGCGGTAAACATATAGCACATTGATCAAAGTATATAATGAAATCAGATATAATCAAAAACAATAATTTAATCGAGCTCGAATTCTTAAACCCTGAACCGAAGTTCTGGGTTTTTTATTCCCCAGCAGAGTCGCCAGAGCTGTCACACCTCTTTTTTTTTCTTATACCGAAAATGTCCCAACTATTTACTATTACATCCCGGAAAGGGACATAACAATAGTAGTAGGGAAGGAGTTTTCCACTTAAAGGATAATCGGAATGGGATTTATTTATCAGATTTCTGAGTCGCCACTTGGGAGACTAATGGTGTCCCAAGTCACCGGTTTAATCCTGAACCAAGGAAATTATGACTCTGTTTAACAGTCCGCAAAACTAGAAATCCGGATAAGGAATTGTGTTAACCCGTGATAAGGTGTTAGGCACTCCCGGGTTTCGTGGTTCTAGCATGGTCGCTCAACTGCTGTATTTGTTATATTTGATTTCTTTATATGCCTTAGTCTAAAATGTTATTGAAATTCCGCTTTTTTGTTAATTTTAGGATTTTGCGACGTTGCGAAAATGCATTTCAAGTCACACCGCAACCAGTACGCCCTTTGACCTTTAATGCATTTCAGCTTCGTCGGGATTTGGATTTGAGTCACATAAATGTGCACTCATATTAGGAATGTATATTTATTATAAATTGTGCCCTAAAGTGTCTATGTCTTGTTAATTTGGGAGAAGATCGTGGAATTCGCTAAACGGTCTTTCCGATTTCTAACATTTTTTATAGGAAATTATGGAGGGCCCCGTAACTATGCCTTTATGATTTGGCGAGGCTCGTCTCGTTTTTTATTAAGGTTCTTCCTAAGCATACTATATTCTCTATTTCTGTTTTTTCCTCATCCTAATATAATTGTTTTTATATTAATTTCATGTTATCGTGTATCAGCGTCCAGGCCATATTTATTATTGGGCCTTGACCACGAACCCGTTCAGTAATCTGCAGAGAGATACTGGGCTTCTACAGCCCAGTACTTATTTCCTTTTACGTTTACAGGCATAAGTACCATCTCATTTCGATTGAGGTTTGATTTCATATTCATGCCCAGATCCTTTATGTTTGAAGCATGGTAATGGCTAATTAACAGCTTCATACTATGCACTAATGAACATGCGACAACTATTATCATTAACTAAGTATTTTGCAAAACACAGTTTTCAAATAATCACTTCTAATTAACTAATAGTTCTAACACAGGAATTAACACCAATGCTATTATTTAACTAATCGAGTTTGATAGAAAGTCACTACTAGAACGCTAATTACAAATTCATTTTATCATTTTTTATTTAACTGAAGAAAACTGTGTTCTAGTTTTAATTGAACCTGTTCGAATTACTATTATAAAATTGCAGAATCTTAACACGAATTCACATCTAAATCAACTAAAATATTAGCAACACAGTCTGAGGTATGAAACTACTTATACTTTTTCAAATTAACTGATTCAGATTCGAAACATAAAATGCCCAAATGTGATACTTCATGTCTAGTTTATGCTAGTTTCAAATCTGAACGATTTAACTAAACTTATACCAATTTTAGCTTTGGATTTAAGTGATTATTCTCTTACCTAGATTATTTATCCCGTTGATATCGAATTAAAAGCATTTATCCAGTCAACTAATTATTACAACCAAATCCTAAATGAATTACAAGGATCTAAGTACTTTTAAACTACATAATGAAATATAAATACACGAAGATTCAGATAAACATGATTTTCATATTATTTCTCCAATCAGTAGCTTATTTACAACTTTTGGTCATAGTAGTGTACCTGGTTCAAGAACAACTTGATGAGTCTAGAGTTGGGGAAGAAGAATAGTCAGCAACAAACAACAACGTTACATCAACAATAGTGAAATGATTCAATCACAGCAAACAGCTACCAAAACTCAAAATATGGAACCCAGCAAATCAATCCAACTAAAATTAGAGAACCCAACAAAGTCGAGATGAATTAGTGAAGAAACGACCCACAGAAATCCCCAGAATAGCACTCAAGTTAACCAACTTTTCTAATGCGTGAAACCCTTAATTGCCAAACAACGTCTAACTCTCACTTTCAGAATTTTTCGAACTCTTTTTCCAGGCTCATCAACATCCTATTTATACAAGTATTTTGGGGGGAATTTCAAATAAGTTACCTGTATTTCCCTCCCTTATTTTTTCAAATAATTAAAGAATGGTCTGTTAAAAATGTGTTGAACTGCCCTAAGATACCTGCTAGAAAGTTCTGGGCAGTTCTATTAGGTTCTTTTAGGTATGTTTTACCTAACTGCCCTCACTTGCTAAGATTTATTTCATTAATGCCTTTTAGCTCTACCCATTCTGCCCTTTATTATCTAAGTAGTTACAGAAATACCAAGCTTTAAAGTCATTTTTATCCCTATAAGCTCTATTTAATCTACAGGATTGCCATTTGTTCTTCCCCTTTTACCCCTTTTATTTATTTATATTTACCCGACCTGCCTTAGATATGGCAGGACTAGGTTAGTAATTATTTAACAAAAAACCACTAGGCCTTGTCTTTAAGACTTAATCAACTTCAGACATCACCCTTTCCATTATTAGCCCCTTTTATAAATAACAACCGATCAGAACATGACCACTATTTAAAATATAGCCACTATTCAGAACATGACCATTATTTAAAATATAACCACTAATCAGAACATAGTCATTAAATCAAAACATAGCCACTAAATCAAAACCCAAACTTAACTCACAAACGTAGCCATAAGACATTTATACTCATGACCCAAATACACATAAGCATTCAAAGGTTCAGAATGAACTCACATACAAATTAAGTTACAAATATAGCCAGATTCATGTTGTTTTGCACATATAACCTTAATCACAAATCAACTTCTAATTAATCAGAACTCAGAGGAGAAATTTGATAATGGTTGAATTCCAACTAACTAAAACCCAATCGAGACAGAATATAATGAACAATCAAATAAAACTGACTAATTAGCACATGATTCATGAGTAGTTAACATCAAAACCCTAAGAACACTTAGATAATTTTTAGGCATGTATAAGATCCAGGGCTAGCATGAACAAGTATGAATGAAAAGCAGATATAGATTCATATTTTTAGAAATGCATAAAAACAGGTTCAGACAAACATATCAGGCATGTAAAGAAGCAATTTTTTAGAACACATAACAGCAAATGTGGGGATACTTAGCCTTTTTTTTCAGGCCTTTTCTCTTTTCTTTTTTCCTTTTCTTTCTTTATTTTCTACTTTATTTCTTCTTTGTTCTTTTCGTTTTTCTTGATTTGTAGAGCTTCGAAGACTGTTAGTCTTCTGAGTGCTGGATCTTTTAAACAGGTCTTTGGGTTTTGACTTGAGTGTGTAAGGGGTGGTCTGGAGACCTAGGGTAATGTTTTGGGGGTGGGGTTTATTTTTGGTACACGCGGGAGTAGGGTTCCGGCGAGTGTTTTTCTAATATTCGACGAGTGGGCGTTATTCGAGGGAAACCACCAAGATAGGGTGGTAGATCACCTCAAGATGGTTTAATGGTGTTAATCTAAGACTTTGGTTCATACTTTAGGTGGTCGCCGGCTAGGGTTTCGGCGACCAGGATTTCAAGAACAGGGAGGCTGTTGGGTTTATGGTCGTGATTAATGGGGTTAAGGGTTATTTCAAGGTGGGGAAAGGTGTTTGGGTTTTGGACTGAGACGAAGACGAAGGTTGAGGAGTGACCACTGGTGGGGTTCCGGTGGTCTCCATGAGAGACGAGGGGAGAAGGAAGGATAGTAGGGCGGCTAGGGTTTGTATATGGAATATGTGTATGTGTATAATGAGGCGTCTGATAGGGAGAAGGGTAAATATATATTAAAATAGCATCGTTGATTCCTGGGCATTGCATTTGATCAAATGAATGGCCAGGATATTTAGCCTCAAAACGGTGTCGTGTAAATTAATTAAGGTCTCATTATGTCCGTTAGATTATAACATTGGACAGTCAAGATTAATTGTCTTTATACCGTGTCGTTTCATTTAAATGGCACCTTGGCCTCGTCCGTTTGATTAGTTGTATTGGACGGCAAATACGACGTCGTTTTCTTTATAAGGGCACCGCCTTACCTGGTCAGTTAATCAGATGTATTAATGACCCAGATTTGGTGTATTGGACGGTGTTGTTTGGTTACAAGCTTGGGCAGACTGGGTTCTCTTCGTTTGGGCTTGGTTTTGTATTTAGTATTGGGTTGTATTGGACCCAAATATTGTATATTGTATTTTTTATATTATTTTTGTATTTTATTATTTTTTGACTTGTATTTTATTTATTTTTCTTGTATTTTGCTTCTATGTTTTGTACTTTTTATTTTATACTTGTTTTACATTTCTTTTTACTTGTCAATTTTGCATTTTTCCCTTATTTTCTGATATTTTTTGCATTTTTACTTTATTTTCCAGTATTTTGTATTTCTACTTGATTTTCTAAATTTTAACATTTTTTGTGATATTTTCCGAATGGATTTCTTTTGTATTTTCATTTTAATTTTATTTTAAAACAAAAACACTGGTATTTCAACTAAATCAAACAATTGCAAACAAAAATCATTTTTGTATTATTTTTATATATATATTGGAACTTAATTGCTTAGACAAAAATCACGTGCTCACAATGAATTGAACTACGTCTGACATGATTTCCGTTTAAGAAGGGATACGCAGGCAGCCTTATAGGTTTAATCACAATTCAATAAATTTTCAGATCTCCCCATAATTGGAAACCGGGGCAGAATTTTAAAGGACCCTCAAAATTCCAAAGTAATATTAGCCAATCATCACAAGCAACAGTCAGAAGCATCAACCCATTAAACTGGGGCAAAATTTTGAGGAGGACCCTCAAAATTCCGAAGCAAGAGAGGATGCAATGTCTTGAGCCACATCACAGTCATTGGTTCATCTAAAAGTTATTTCTTAAATATATACTTATGTCATATTTTTAAAACTTCATGCATGTTTGTTATCGAAATCGCATTGTTCAGCAATGCTACCCCCAATGATACATAACATATCACCAGAGCAAAGCCAAACAGGTCAAGCAGAGCCAGCAGGGATGTGAACTAACCTTCCCCCCTCTATAAAACTCATGATTTTTCTTTGGATGTAAATACCCGAATTGCGAAAGCATCTGGCTCACTATACACTCACGAGACAAACATTGTTCATGACGACAACTCTCGAAATTGTTGCATTTACTATAATTTGATATCCACAAACACCTGTGATATTCCTTATATTACAATGTCCCCAACAATCACAATATCGCAACCTACTATCAGCTAAGAAATCTTTATTATCGTTATCCATTTTATTTGTATTTCTGAATTGCATAAGGCTAATATTCTGCATTCTAGGACTAAACACTGTCTCCATTTTCATTTTTTTTGCATTGCATAAGGCTACCATTCTGCCTTTCGATACCAAACACTGTCTCCAGCCATATTTTCTGCATTGCATAGGCTACCATTCTACCTTCCGATACTAAAAATTGTCTCCATCTACATTTTTTGCATTGCATAAGGATACATTCTGCCTTCTAAGACAAACAGTGTCTCCATTTGCATTTTCTGAATTGCATAAGGCTGCCATTCTGCCTTCCGGGACTAAACGTTGTCTCCATCTGCATTTTTGCATGGCTGAAAGATCGCCACCTTATTCACATTTGCATAGCTGAAAGATCGCCACCTTATTTACACTTGTATGGCTGAAATATTACCTCCTTATTTACGCTTGCATGGCTGAAAGATCGCCACTTTATTTACATTCGCACGGCTGAAAGACCGCCACCTTATTTACATTTGCATGGCTGAAAGATCGCTACCTATTGCATCTCATGGGCTGAAAGATCGCCAAACACTACATCTCATGTGCTAAAAGATTTCCAAATTATCCAAGGGCATCATTTTTCAGAGGCACAATTTGCGTAGCCCGAGAACACCATGCCATGGCCTGGGGATCCCATTAATCTGTTGCATATCATTATTCAAAGGCATCATGGCTTGGAGGCATCATTCTCATAACCTGAGACCGTCATTTCATGATATTCAAATCCTTTATATTATACACTTCATGGCCTAGGACGTCATGGTCTAAGGACGTCATCCTAACCGTCCAAAGACAAAATTCATGGTCCGACAGGAATTTGCATCACATTTAAATTTACCCATAATATATGCTTGTATTGCTTATTTGGAGGTAAACTGGCGAGCAACGACCATCTCAACAGGAGCGATCCCGCTCCAGTTCCTGCAGATCCATCATACCTTAACCATTCACCTCATCCTGAATATTGCATCCGTTGGGAAGTCTCAATCGGCATATTCCATCGACGGATCCTAAACTATATGTGGCCTGATTCATATAAGACCAGGGATATGAAGGCAGCTCAGAAGCTAAGTCTCCTCGAACGATTTCGGTCGGTCAAAACTGGTCATCATATCTTTACCGGACAACTCTTTCATTCTTTCGGGTAAAAAGGGGTAGCTGTTGATACTCAATTTTCTCCTAAATATTTTAAAATTCAAAATACTTTAAAATTAGAATATGTATGCATATATAGGTGTGTCCAAATGTTGTATTATTTTTCCCTAATTTTTAAAAATTTAAAATGAATTTAATACTGCATTTTATCCAAAATAATTCAATAACTATTCCCAAAGTTATCATTTTGGTGATTTATTTATTGGACTCTGATACTTATGCTAAAATATATATAATATATGTTTTTCATATTTTTACAAATTTATTTAGTATTTTTAAAACTAAATTGCATATAATTGTAATATTAGCCTCTTTTAGATTTAATTACGTTTATGTCTATAAAAAAAAGGACCAATATTTTTAATTTGATAATTATGTATTATTAATTATGTTATTAACTTGAATTTATTTCCATAAATTAATTTACTAATTTTTATTAAATAAATAAGGGAGATGTGGATATTTAGGAAACAACCCAATTGTGTTTCAATTATGGCTATTATTGAACCCCAACTTTAAATCCAATTACCCATCCCAAATCCTAATCATACCCGACCCCTGACCCAATTAAAATAACATGCATATATTCCCTACCTACCTATTCAATCCAGGTTATTAATCAAAATGATCAACGGCCACAAAACCCCCTTTCCATAATTAATCATAAACTAGTTGTAAATCCTATCATTTCTCTCATTCAACAATCTTTGAATACCGCTCTCCCAATTCCCTCTCAACCTCCTCTCAAACCCTAGCCGCCACCCTCAACCACCACCCCAAAATCTCTTAAATCAATTGTTTCCAAAATCATTGCAAGCTAGTATCTACCTCATATGGCTTCTACATGCCTCATTACCATGGTTTCAAGGCTAGTCTGGTCCAGACCCTGGTTGATTTCAGTTCTATGGCTGTCACCGATCATCATTGACTTTCCTTCGGCCAGCCATGGCTATTCAAGCCTGATTTTTGAGTTCTCCTTCTTAGATATGATTTTTCAAGCCTTTCTCACCATCTTGGGTTCTTCTAAAATCCTAACCTTTTGAGGTTCTTTTGATTTCGTTTAGATATTTTTAGATCCATGATTTCTCTAAACTTCTAAATGTTTTTCTAAAAGTTTTCCTTCAAAACATCTTATCTTTTTTCTGATTTAGGGTTTTGTTAAGTTATTTCTCTGATTTTTTCTACATGTTATACTGTTTTTACTTATATCGTTCTTCTACTTGAGTTGCATGATGAGGTCCTTGACATTTTTGAAATTTCTGAATCTATTTTGTTAGTATTTTCTTATTTATTTGTGTTTCATCTTTAGACTCGATTGATGTTAAAAAACCCTAACATTTTTGGGAGTTCTAAGACTATTAGCTATATGATTTATTTGTTCATCATCCCTAAATGTGATCGGTTTCAAACCTTAATTTATTTGGGGCTTTTTCAAGCTTCTGAAGCTATTTCACATGTTTGAAGTTGTTCGGCTAAATTTGAGACCCTTTTTATTTCAACTTTTATTTCTCTATGTGATTTATCTTCTTGCAATCATCGAAATTAAACTATATTTTTTAGAAATATCCTTTTACTTGACCCTTTTTGCATGTTCTCACACCCTCTTTTACCTATTACTAAATTGACCTATGTGACTATCACGTTGCATACTGCCTCTCTTTGCCATAGTTCAGCCTCACATGCCTAATATTTATGCACTCTTTTATATCTAAATTTTCCTCTAAATGACCTTAAATTATGGACATATTTCAAATCACTCCTTGGGTAATTTGGATTGCACTCGTGCGTTAAGTAATTCATTCTTTTCTTGTTTCTTGGATTGATTTGAAAACTTTCCTTTAGACTTTTGATTCTCCTATCTTTAACTTGGTTTATTTGTTTATTCATGGGAACCCATGTCATTCTCCTCTGTGACTCCTTGATTTACTATGTACTGATTGGCTCCATATTCCATAAATTTTTTATGCTTCTTAACTTATTTGGTTTACCGATTATTTCAAAGATTCTCCCCTTAATTAAACCTCTATGTACTTACCCCTGATTGTCTATACTGCACATGATGCTCTACTTCATTCCTTTCCTTAAATGTTTTCTGCCCATTACCGTTTGATTTTAACTCCTTAATTAAAGGAAGTACTTGCACTAATTTGATTTTAATTAGTAGATCATTCCATAGTTAATTTTAAACTATGATTCTTTGCCTTATTTTCTACCTATTTTCAAACTATAAATACCTTACTCTTTCATTATCACACACATAGGAACACTATTGGTTTCTGAACTCACACTCATACTCAAAATATTCTCTCTTGCTACTCATATTATGGCTTATCTTCAAAGTCCTTCTACCTGCTTTTACTGTATTTTGCTTCTTTGAATTGGTATGTCCTGATTAAGATTTCAGCATCACAACAATATGTTTACTTAATACTTTTGTTTTCCTGTCTGCCTACCACTTGTGTTTAATTCAGTACTTCATTCTAAGAACGTTGTAATTCCCTTCTTCTTGTTCTGAATCTATTATGCATCCTAAACCCCTACCTCAATGTGTTTGATACCGATGGCTTGTTTGAGGCATGACAGTATTAAGTATTGTTGTATATGACTCAAACTTGACCCCACTGAGATTATAACCTCTATATTACTATTATATGTTGTGTATTCTGATTGATTTTAAAGCATAACATCACTCTATATTGTTGTGCATGCTGAGAATTAATTAATGCCTAAGTACATAGTGGCAATTTCCTATCCCCTGAACCCCTTTGAGGAGTGATTATCGAACATTGTGTGGGGTGATCCATATTTTTAAAAAATCTGGGACCCCCTTCCTTTATTCTTCATTTATTTTCTTTCTGCACTTCAACTCCTTATTTAAAATCGGCTTTTAAAATTGTGCTTTCAAACTTTATTTACTTTCAAACCATTATGTGTTTAAATCTCCTCTTATTTGAGCTTATCTACCTATATGTACATCAATTCACAATAATTGTCTGGCCAAGAACCACACTAGTAGATTCTAAGGGGTGGCTAACACCTTCCCCTTGGAATAATTTTAAGCCCTTACCCTATCTTTGGTTATTTAAATCAAACTCTTTTGGTGTCCTAATGCACACTAATCATTAGGTGGCGACTCTTCAATTGCAAACCAATTCCCAAAAGGAATGATTTGTCCCTCCAAATGTCATAAACCCGGTTTTGTGAGAAAAAAAGGGCGCGACAAATGCCAATACCGCTAACTCAGAGACTGCCAAATAAAGGTACAACTACTCGTTCGCCTTCGGGGTGTGCAGCAAAGGAGGACTTGATAAGTATCGTTTGAGTTCTTCTAAAGCCTTTTGGAATTTCGGGGTTCAAGAGTTGTCATTCATTTTCTTTAGTAACAAGAAAAATCAGTGGCTCTTACCGATAACCTAGAAATAAATCATCCCAATACGACTATCCCTCGAGGTAAACTCTATACCTCCTTGACATTGTTAACTATGGTGATATCTTCTACGGCCTTTATTTTATCTGGGTTGATCTCTATTTGTCGGTTATATACCATAAAATCAAGGAACTTTCCCGAGCCAACGCTAAAGGCACACTTCTCGAAGTTTAGCTTCATGTTGTATTCCCTTAGTATATCAAAGGTTCCCTGCAAATATTTCAAATGGACCTCTACTAGCAGGGACTTAACTAACATATCGATAGTATAAACCTCCATTGATTTCCCATTGTTCCTCAAACATTCAGTTAACTAGGCGTTGATACGTGGCACCATCTTTTTGAACCTAAATGGTATCACGTTATAACAATAAGTGTCAAACTTAGTTAAGAAAGAAGTTTTCTCTTGGTACCTCGGGTCCATCCATATTTGTTGTACTCAGAATAGGCATCGGGAAAGCGCAGCATCTCGTGCCCAGCCATCATATCAATTATTCGGTCGATGTTTGGCCATTGCTTCGTTCCCAAGTATGCCTTTCTATTCGGCAAGTGCTCAATCAATATAACATGTTCCAATTCACCGATTGTTGACTTGGAGGCATCTGTATCATCAAGTTTTATGAAGGATTTTGGCATCCCCCAGTCAACTTCCTCATCCATTGGGTGTTCCTCCTATTTTTTGGGAGCCCAATCTTTATTGCTATTTGGTGCATTTATATTTGACAACTCCCTCACTTTTTTATGTCGTGATTGTGGGCATCAAGATCACTTTTTCGACAACGAACATCTCATTTATGACTGTTTGTTCCCCGTAGACCATTTTGATTCCATTTTGGGGTTGCAAACATTAATTTTTGGTACAAGGTCGATGGTATTATCCTCATGCTTTGGACCCATATTCTCTTGAACATGGCGATGTATCTCATACCCCCGTCGATTACATAGAACTTTGTCTTCTAGGTGGTTCCGACTGTATTTACCAATAGGGTGATTTCACCTTTTGTTGTCTCACATACTATATTGAAATCGTGTAATACTCGAACTATTGGTACGATCTTATCCACCAACCCCAATTGTTCCATAACTCTCCATCGGATGACACTGGCGGTGGTACCTGGATGAATTAACACACACTTAACTCGATATTTATTAATTAAGTATAGATATTACCAGTGCATCGTTGTTAGATTGAATGACACCGTCCGCTTCCTCATCATTGAATGAGATGAATCCTTCAACAACATAGTCTCGAGTTCATTTTTCTCTTGCGATAGAAACTTTGGTGTATTTTAGCATTAACCATTGTGGAACATCTACTTCATTGATGATAATGTTAATCATAAGTTGAGGTTCTTCCTACACGATTTATTTGTTGGCGTTCCTGTTTCGTAAATGGTTTTTGGCTCACTCACTTAGAACTTCTTGAAGATTCCCATTATTGAATAGACGATCCACTTCTTCCCTTCACCTACTAGAACCCACGGTTCTGTGAACGTGAGTACTATGATATTTACATATAAAATTGAGTTCCCTTTTTATGGGATTGAACTAGAGTTTCCTTGTCCATTTGGTCTCTTAATACGATCTATGGCTGACACTATACTCATTGTATCCACGTTGAGGTTATATTTTGATAGTCTCGGGGCATCTTTGACCCCGGGTGATCTATCAAAAGTTTCTATTTACCAAACCTTTTTTGCTTGATCCCTAGTCACTTCTCCTATTATTCTTGGTCGGGTAGATATTGGGTTTGTTCCCCCTTTTATTTGAGTTGTATGGCTAGTATTGATCTCGTCGTGGCATCGACTCCTGATATGCAATTCTTTGAGACTTGTCGTTTACTCTATTGGGATAAACTAATCTAGAGGGAGTTCTTATTTGGTCATCCTCGACTCTTTCACTGGTACCTATTGTGGACATCGACCCGGGTAATCGCATGGTACTCTTCCAAGCTCCGCTTCAACTATTAAGATACAACCAAACTTAGAAGGTTAAGTCACTAAGTGACTGCTTGAAAGGCCCTATCATGCAGGTCTATCCGTTCCATCTGGAATCTCGACACGAATTCCCTAAGCATCTCATTGTCCCTTTACTTGACTTTAAACAGGTCTGATTTCCTCGTCTCAACTTTGATAGTGTCTTCATGGGATTTAGCGAAGGCATCTGCAAGCATAGTAAGAGAATTAATACAATTTAGAGGTAAATTATGGTACCATATCATATAATTGCCTCTTGGATAAGGATTCCCCAAATTTCTTAAGCAACATCAACTTGATCTCATCATCCTCGAGGTCGTTACCTTTTATTGCACATGCGTAAGAGCTTACATACTTGTTTGGATCTATGATCCCACTGTATTTGGGAATATTGGGCATGCAAAACTTTTCAGAATTGGTTTTGGTGTCGTGCTCGGTGGCAAGAGTTTTTGAATGAACGTTTTGGAATCCGTACACTTCAATATCAAGGGAGTTTCTAGGATATGATCAACTATGAAATTGTAAGTTTTCACCTTCTTATCTTCTTGCCAGATTCCAACTGTTTTGTGTGACAGCCCAAAGGGTCATCACCTATTTTTCTCATCTGTTTCCTGCTTTGAACACCTTGAAAACCTTATTTTATATTGTCTCGATTTGTGTGCACAGTCCGGGCATGCAGCCGAAAATTTTTTATGTGGAATATGTTAATTTTGTGAAAATTTTGAACGATTTTAATATTAATATGACTATAGTTGACTTTGGTAAATATTTTTCATAAACGGACCCGGACCCGATATTGGACTGTCCTAGAAGGTCCGTAGAAAAATATGGGACTCGGGCATGTGTCCGGAGTCGAAATCCGAGGTCTAAAACCTAAGTAAAAGAATTTTTCTGTTAAAATTATTTTTTCTAAAATTAAACGACCATGGTATTGGGCTCGTATTATGGTTTCGACACCCAGTACAAGTATTATATATTGTTTAAGCATTTCCTATAAAGTTTAGTCGAAAACAGACATCATTTGACGTGTTTCAGATAGGTTTGTGTTGCGTTGCTGGTTTTTCTTATACTTCGACATAGTTTGTTCAAGCGTAAATGATATTATATTGAACAAATGAGCTCCGATTACCATTTTTAATAAAGTATTAGATTCGTAACGTAATTATGGACCAGTAGCAAAAAGAATCATCAAATTTGAACATTGTATGAGGATTTTATGGCCATTTTACTAAGGTTGCCCAAATTTTTTGGTTAATGATGAAATTGCCCCTGATGGCGTATTAAAAACCTGCACTATTTGCAAATCATAAAACCTACATATCTCCTTCATTATAAGGTCAAATTGAGTAATTCAAAAGCCTAAATTCATTAGAATTTTACAAGAAATCCATTGGGAGCAGTGAAACACATGAACAGTATACCTATAATGAGTAGGTCAATTTGTTTTTCCAATTTTTGAACGGGAAGAAGGTTCTGAGGCGATCTATAAGAGAGAAAATCAGTAGGTATCATAGAGGTAAGTGATTAGATTATTAAAACTCGTTTATGGGTGATTATATACCACAACTCCATTCTTTAATTCATGAAAACATTAGAAAAATATGATTTTGGGGCCTGGAATTATGAGACCTTTAGGGGTCGATTTGAGGGGCCAAACGGACTCCAAATTTGGTGTTCTTTATATGTACGGACTCATCGCAAGACGAAGAATCCGTTGGTATAATTTTCAGAATTTTTTGACCAAGCAGGCCCGGGGTCGATTTTACAATTTTTGGACAGCATGTTAAAAATACTTTAATTAAGCAATTGGGCTCGTTTGTTGCGTTGAATTGATGATATTAAATAAATTGTATATAGATACGATTGATTTGGAGCCAAATTCAAATGGAAAGGAATTTCTTGAGAATTGAGTAGACTATAAGCCGTCGAGGTAAGTGTTTGATCTATCTTAGCTTGAGGGTATAGGAGTAGAGTATAATACCTTGCTAATTGCTAAATGATCGAGTGCGGTGTATAGGCGTGGTGACGAGCATCTACACACTTGAGTCTAGCATGACCGTGATTGTGAGCTATTGTGGAACTTTCCTAAGTTATATTATGAAGCCCTTGCCGGGTTGTGAAGGTTGTGTTATTGTTCCCTTGCTGGGACCTTGTTGTGTTGTTGTTATTGTTCTCTTGCCGGGATATTGTTATGACTGTTGTTTCTCCCTTGCAACGATGGTACTTGTTGTTTATTTCATTCCTCTTGCCCGTTGATTGTGACAATTGTCTGGGTGAGGAAGAGTGATAAATCATGAAGAGTGATGTCGTACCATTTTTAATTATATTCGCACAAAGGATCATTTTGTGCCATTGTTAATTATATTTGCACGAAGAACCATTCCGTGCCATGTTTTACTATTTATGCACAAAGTATCATTCTGTGCCATTGTTAATTATATTCGCACGAAGGATAACTCCGTGCCATGTTTTACTATTTATTCACGAAGGAACATTCCGTGCCATTGTTAATTAAATCATGCACGAAGGATCATGTCGTGCCATGAATGTGAGGATAAGAGTAAAAGCACAAAGGGTGATGTCGTGCACTTTTATTTCTTATTTGGTGAGGATGAGAGTAAAAGCACGAAGGGTGATGCCGTGTAGTTTTATTTGATTATTTGGTGAGGATGAGAGTAAAAGCACGAAGGGTGATGTCGTGCACTTTTATTTGATTATTTGGTGAGGAAGAGAGTAATATCACGAAGGGTAATGCCGTGCAACCGTTCAACTTCTTGTTTTGTGATAATTGTTTTGTTGCACTATTTTTTTATCTTACTAATTAATTATGTATATTCGATTGTGCTCCCCTAGAATGTTCCTCCCTTGCTATTTGTGTTGCTCAATATTTTTGTTATTTTGTGGTACATATGTATATAGAACTGCACGGGTTTATGTGAGTGTCTGGTCCTAGGCTTTTCACTACTTCGCCGGGATAGGCCAGGCACTTACAAGCACATGGGGTCGAATTGTGCTGATACTACACTTTTGTGCATTTTTTCACAGGTTCAGGTTTTGAGCAGCAGCAGCAGCAGTTCACTTGCAGGATTGTCGTACTCTCGAGACTGAGGTAGCTTGCAGACGTCCATATGCCCAGTGTCTTTTCTTATATTTTTCATTATTGCTGTAGTCTTATTGTTTCGAGACCGACGGTTATTATATTTTTTTTCAGACCATTATGTGTAGTTATTCTTAGTAGTTCGTGAGTTTGTGAATCCACATCTTGGGTAGAGGATAATGTTTAGTATTTCACACTTATATTCAGATTTATGAAGTAGACTTCTGCAGTTAACTTTATTATTATTATTATTCTTGTTAATTAAATTGACAACTGGACGATTGTGTTAATGGAAATATGGTGAGCAAATTGGCTTGCCTAGATACCACAAGTAGGCGCCATCACGATCCCGATGGTGGGGAGTCCGGGTCGTGATATTTTGTAAGTGCTTCGAGCATTTTCATCACCTCAGAAGTTTCACTGAGTTTGAATCTATCTATTTCTGCGATAATTTGTTGCTCCCTCCGAGTATCCACTATAACCCGTTTAGGTTCGGCCCCATTGTGTGTATGATTTTGATTCCACATTTGTGCTATTACAACTTGTTGAGCTTGTAACATCTCAAAAATCAAACGTAAGCTAACTCCACCACCTCCTTCCTTGGGTATCTCACAAACTGATGGTCGAGGTGCCCCGTGAATGTTGCTTTCAGTATTAGTCGGTAGGTAGATGCTGATAGCAACTTATGAATTGGCGTCGACTGGATTAGCGATTGGAACACCATTAGGGTCGACAGGGGGTACACCGTTTGCTTGGCACCAAGTTATTATTTTCATTGTAGTAGCCTAACTTGGTGTCAACACTCAAGTGAGCAGATTGGGAAGTTTACATATTGAATAATCCCGAAGTCAAACATCAAACCACAAATTTAAAATAGAGTGTATTATTAAGATTCATATTAAATTAGCACTAATATTCTTTCCCTCATGGTGTCCGCCAAATTGTTTCCCCATGAAAACTAATTAAATTTTTATGCGATTTAAAAATATATGGTTTGATGTAACACGAATGGTCAAAGAACGACAAATAATCAAATTACTGGGCAACAAAATGATCAACCAAATATGATGAAGAGAATAAGCCTAACGTTAGGTTTTAATGGCAATAACGAGTCACGATCGAGCCCTCGGATTGTAGCTCAATGTCACGACCCAAATTCGATCGTGATGGCGCCCAACCCTAATGCTAGGTAAGCCAGACCAACAACTGTTTCCAATTAGAAAACCAGTCCCAGAAGGACCAACTCAAGAAGAATATATGAGTCAATAGATACTTTAATAATAATAGTATGAATAAATACTGAGAAGTGTGAATAACGAAATAACACTCCCAAAAGATCTGGGGTCACGAGTCTAGAGCCTCTAAACAAAACTAAATAGTCATAAAAAAACTGAATTAAATACTCAAGTCTGAAACATATAGTAATAAGTGAATGGAAAGAGAAGCTAGGTTCTGCGAACGCCGGCAGCTACCTCAGCAACTCGAAATAACTCTGATATAAGCTGGAGTCCTCGTCTAACCCTCATATGTACCTGAATCTGCACTCAAAGGTGCAAGGAGTAGGGGTGAGTACTAAGTACTTAATGAGTAAAAAGTATATAATAATAGCTTAAAGCAGGAAATCCACAGAATACCACAAAGCAAAGCTAAACTACAGTCCAGTACCTACCACGAACTAACAATAACATCAAATCACAACTAGCACGGATAATCTACAGAGAAAATGCAATGTTATGCACATGACCGCTACGACATGTAGCCCGATCCGTTTAATGTTGACGGCGCTCACTGGGGGTGTGTACAGACTCCGGAGGGGCTCCTACAGCCCAAACGCAATACCATTGCGGCGTGCAGCCCGATCCTCATATCATATCAACCGCTGCGGCGTGCAGCCCGATCCATCCTCAGTCCACAACAATCATATAAGTCACACAACAGCTCAATTATTATTATTTTTAGGTTCCAGTTCATAAATTATAAAAATACTTTAACTTTTATTTAATTTTTCCAAAACAGGTGACTTAGCAATTCAATACAGTGATTTCAAACTAGGAGTGAGGTTAGTGATTAAGCAAATATAGCTATCACATATATAACTACAGGTCGGCACAAGGCCCCAAACACGGCTTACAACCCATAATTAAATCAAACACAGTGTTTTTCAACCACTAACAACATATTATTCATATCCGAGATGGACTAAGTTTCAATCCCTAGCCGTAATCAATCACGCACCTGCCACGGAGTGCGAGCCACGCCCTACTAGCGTCACAATGGGCTAAGCCGGGGTTTCGAACCCTCAAGCTACCATATACACTAACTACTCACCTCTAGGCGGACGTGGACTCGTTCGCGATACCTTTTCCCTTCCAATTTGCTCTCTCGTGCGTCGAATCTTGTTAAAACCACAATAATAACATAAATATGGGTCAAAGAAACATAATCCAATCAAAATTACTCGAAAAACGCAATAATTCACGAAGTTAGTAAAACCTGAGCCCCGGGCCCACTTCTCAAAAAATATTCCAAAAATCATACCATTGGATTTCTCGTCTAGCCACGAGTCCGTGCATATAAAATTTATCGAAATCGGAGTTCGAATGGCCTTTCAAAACCCAAAAATTCGTTTTCATGATTTAGGCCCTAGTTCTTCACAAATTCTACCCAATTTCAGGAATTTTGGTATTGATTCTAGCATAAAATCATGTTTTTGAGTCAAGAAACTTACCTCCAGCGATTAGCCATTGATTTCTCTCTTAAATATCGCCTCAGAAGCTTCTTCCCGTTCCAAAATTGGAAGAAAACTCGACCTGCTCATTATAGGTATACTGTTCGTGCGTTTTACTTCTCCCAATGGATTCCTTGTGACATTGTAATGAATTTAGACTTTTGAATCACTAAATTTGACCTTATAATGAAGGAGATACGTAGGTTTTAAGATTTGCAAATAGTGCAGGTTTTTATTACGCCGTCAGGGGTAGTTTCGACATTAACCTGAAAAATCTGGGCAGCCTTAGTAAAATGGCCATAAAATCCTCATACGATGTCCAAATTCGATGATTCTTTTTGCTACGGGTCCGTAATTATAATACGGATCTAATGCTTCATTGAAATAGTAATCGGAGCTCATTTGTTCAATATGATATCATTTTTGCTTGAAGAAACGATGTCGAAACATAAGAAAAACGAGCACAATGCAACCCAAACCTATCCAAAACTCACCCGAGCTCCTCGAGACCACATACAAACATATTAACATGTCACATATGATCATGAAAACTTAGTTTCAATCTCAAATCACCAAAACTAACATCAAAACACCAAATTTACGTTGGATTCAAGCCTAAGTTCTTCTAAAACTCCTGACACTTGCATTTGATCTAAAACCCGACCTAAACACCTCCGAATGACTTGAAACATTGCACGCATATCCAAAATCACCTAACGGATGTAATGCAACTCTCCAAATTCCATTCCGACCCTCGGATTAAAATCTCACATACCATCCGAAAATCGCCAAAATCCAACCTTAGCCAATTCAAGCCTAATTCTACACCTGACTTCCAAATTCAATTACGGTTGCTCTCCTAAGTCATAAATCATCCCCCAAAACTAGTCGAATCATCAGAAATCCATTCCGAGTCTTCTAACTTATAAGTCAACATTCGATTGACTTTTCCAAACTAACCTTCTCACAAATAGACCAATTGACTCATTTCTAACCAAACTCTATCCGAATTACTTCAAATTGTCCAAACACGTATAATGAAACATATAGAATCATAAAACAGGGAAAACAGGGCAGTAACTCCCGTAACGATGGGTCGGCTTGTTACATCCTCCCCAACTTAAACAAACGCTCGTCCTCGAATGTATCAAGAGTTGTCCTAGAAGCCAACCAGTAGCTGAATGATCTTACCAGCCATATACCCGGGGTGATCCCTTATCACCCTATCGCATAGACCCAAAAACACTATATAGCCAAGCTTTCAAAGTCCATTTAATCCATAAACCAAACCATAAAACCACGTCGCACTTTCCGAAAATCAAACACAAAATCAGAAATTCACATCTGAACTTCGGGTAAGCCCGAACTAGCTGTAATAACCCATACTTGCACCCCCAGGTGAAAAATATGATATACAGCCTAAACCAAACACTTGGAATCATAACTTCTATTCACAACAGTTGTCCCCAACAACCAATTACAGACAGAGAACCTTTTATTAGCTAAAGCATTATTTCCACACTTTCCTATACTGCTAACGATGAATGAAACACGCTATAAATCGTAATCATCTCTCAGATCAACCACTCATGAAACCACTTCCCTTAACTGATATCACAACAGATTTACGGGTCAAACCTCATTATTATCTTCCTAACAAGCTGAGATCAAATCTATCCGCTTTCATTAATGCACCCAACGATCACCTCGAATCCAATACCACTCTTGTGATATGATACCTCGATACAAGTCTAAACCACATCTCGCATAATACACGCACCAGTAAGAAACAATCTGAACACACTCAAATCAGGACAATGACTCAAACGAAAGAGCTATACCTCAAGCTTATCAATACCATTACAATACAAGGTTGAGACCCCGTCTCACATCATAGAAATTGAATGCCTGAATTAACCTCGAAAGGTCATAATTCCCATAGCCTCACTATAATGCGCGATCCTATCCCAACACCGTTACACCTGTAGCACATCAAGCTGCTATGCTCCAAATCAACAACCAAGCACATTTGAAGTCTGAAACCAATGCAATTCATCACACCCACGGTGAAATAGAGAACATACAACACACAACCCGATAGACCATAACCAAGGCTCCATACACCGAGCAACACTCATTTACTCTTCCCACATGACTTTCTCCATGAATTCTCGATGGAATTGCACCACATGTGCCCATAAATAACAAATAACAATGTATCACAACATGGAAAAACAACTCATAGCTTTCCTCAGATCGCTAACAAGCTCAATAACGATAGACTCAACCTATTCCTCAACAGTACAACTCAGGGTCAACCAAGCTAACTTAAGCTCAATGTGTAGCCGTATCGGCCTACCAAAGAATTCAGTGCCAAGAAGCATGAAATTTTTTCTTCCACTTCTCTAACTCCTGCCGAAGGCACCAAATAATACTGAAATCCATAATATCACCCGGTTACATGCCCGGCCATACAAAACGCATCCAAAAACTCCCTTAATACCGAACGGTATAAATGATAGCAGCCTCTGCACTAACATCTAACACAACTGCCCAATTAAGAAAGTACTCCTTCCTAGCTGTCCGCTAGTTCTTTGAAACATAATTCACTCTGCTAAAACATATTCTAACGCACCTCACCACTTAACCGGTGGCATTTCTGGCATAGCTCCTAATGCAATAGTTCAAAATCACCGAACACTACGATAACCAGTCCAAATTCCAATGTCACATCCACAATATAACATACCAACTAATAAAGATTCACCGCGATAACGTAGCCTATACGTCGGAACTCCATATGACACACACATCATCATACCTGATCCCAGTTTCCACCGTGCGAATACATGCACCCATTTGATACCTAATCATTCCATGACAGATACTCAATATTTACCTGTGCTACCATGCAAACCCGAATACCACTAGTGGACCCAACAAGAGCATGCCACAATACTATTGAAATTTAATCAGTTTAATCACATTAATTTTTTCTGAAACACATACTCGCGTCAAGTCACTTCCACTTAGCAATATCATCTTCCTTAATCATCTGAAGCTCACTTATCTAATCGATTAGAAGGAATCACTACACATTCCATGCTCTGCATCACATACACATGCCTTGTGCAAATTCTTACAATGCTGACACGACGGATGAGATCCGTATACATTTTTAGCCGCCGTCGAGACGACAATTCATTAGTTTTATACTCTTGGAAAGGACTATCACCTTATTCTAAACCAAACAATGGTCTTAGCTCTTTACCTTACTTCATATACACAGATTGCACTGATCTTGAATTCAATGATCTCGTTTCACTCAGTACGAATTGATCGGGCAATAAGCCACTCTAGACATAAGTAAATGTCTCATATGATGCCCCAATGTGCCAATGGGTTACCGATTCGAATGCGGTACTAAAGAAAACGAGCTTTGAAAGGAAATTATCAAATCCTACGCACTAACACGGACTTTCCTTGGAAAACAGGAAGCAAGACATACCACGATGGCATATAGAGAACTATACTCGATGCCACACTGTTGCAGCGTGCAACCCGCTCCAGATAGCATACCCATGGTGGCGTGCCACCCGATCCACACATAACTATCACATAAGAACATGCTCATCGAGCCAAATTTGCTCATTACAACATAATACCGAGTATCGGTCGTACGCATTCTAAGTGCATGATATCATTCCTGAGGAATATTTAACGTTATAAACTATAAAACTCAAGCACAACTGAGGTACGATGTACAATTGGAATTTCAGCAGCGAAGCTGCTTATATAACATCATTCCTACTTGGATTCTTAACATGTAAGCACTTTCTCGAGCCTTGTCTTGACTCACCAAACGCAATGCATCACTACGCGAAATATCTGACAAAGAAACGTCAACCTAACTACTCCTCCATGAGAACCGCATTACAACAATGCACACATCTAGCCTGATATAGAGCCATTATTCACATTAAATCTATCCACCGACTTCAAGCCGATTTTGATAACACTGAACTAGTCTAATAACCTTTCAAAGGTCTATAATGACTTCCATTTTCTTCATAGAACACAAGAACAACCATCATAATCGGAGCAATCCACCCCAGTTCACAACCTAATAGGCCAAGTGCCCTCCAGGCATGAACTCCTCATTTTAACGACACTATCACAACCTTCATACTTGGTTTACACCTTTAGCCAGTCAAGTGACTGCATGCCACACTTATATAATCTTCCATTGGATACACTCCCACAACTTACAACAACAATATTTGGGGCGTACCTCCAACCCACTGGTCGCACTAACGCTGAAGAGCGATTAAGAATTATTAGCCAGGACGTAGAACCCTTGTTACAAAACACCAATCTTAGGTGACACTGAAGACGATACCAATTTACCTTAACAATCTAAACTCCCTTCCTGCTCATCCGACCTTATGACATCTTTTAAAAAATTTCCTTCACTCGGGCCGTTCTCGGCTCGATCTCTACAACCGAACTGGTTCCCCAGTATACTTTAAGACAGAACCAACATAGCACATAATCGTGCACTCAGCTATTCAACGACAACCTCCCCAACTTAGCTCGAAGCCATATATATCACAACATATATACTCTATTGCTGTCGTAATACCATGGTGAGGTTAAAGTCACCCTTTCACACCTTGTGGAGACACGGATCATCTGAAATTTTAACTCTTCTACCATTTTCTTGCATTCACTGATATAACGGTTAAGTCTATTCTCTAGTGTCCAAATTTTTACTAAGTTCCAAATTTTTCAAAAACTTCGGCAGAGTTTCCTTTGTAATTGGGCCTATCCACCTGCCAGAAAATCACTAAAATCATCCTAACAACACAACCACAACTCGACAAAACATCAAAATGTATATCAACAGCATTAATCTCAATACTACCTGTATTATATTATCAAAATCGATACAGGGACATGCGTTGCACTTATTTGAATCATAACACATATAAAATACCGCTAATTTATTTTTCTGAGTCTGAACGCATACCGCCACACGTATTGCACTTAACTTTCCAACTAGGATATACGACAATATTCTTCATGCGCCCGTAACTTGGGGTTACACAACAGATCGCAATAGGAACGAATCGCTTAACAGTTTATCTATTATCTCACAAACTTCTCCGTCACTACCAAGATCACATAGATACACCTCACAGTGCTAACTTACTCATCACGTGGATATCCTATCGCTATCCCGTCTAATAAGGACATTACCGATCACATAAGTTCAAGCACTTGCTCAAATAATTAGCACTTCGGTACTTATGCCATATGTGAAGATTCAGCCTCGAGCCCTCCTGACTGGCCCAACACGAACTCATGGAGATTACATCTCGCCCCTCAATCAGGGAATCACAAGCCATCAATGTAGATGTATTACTGAATGCTCACGTGCCCGTACAAACATGTGGAAGGAATTTCAAGAGTTATTTCTCAAGCTGAATCAAATATGCACGATAAGAATTCCAAGACAGTGAAGTGTTTCCTAAATGTTCTGTAGCCTCCCGAGGATAGATACGGATGTCTACGTACCGATCTGCGATAGCCTACTAAATCGGCTCATGACTCGCGAGGCCTAATAATCTAGGCTCTGATACCAACTTTTCACAACCGAAATTCGGTCGTGATGGCGCCCAACCCTAAAGCTAGGCAAGCCAGACCAACAACTGTTTCCAATTAGAAAACCAATCCCAGAAGGACCAACTCAAGAAGAATATATGAGTCAATAGATACTTCAATAATAATAGTATGAATAAATACTAAGAAGTGTGAATAACGAAATAACACTCCCAAAAGATCTGGGGTCACGAGTCTAGAGCCTCTAAACAAAACTAAATAATCATAGAAATACTGAATGAAATACTCAAGTCTGAAACAATAGTAACAACTGAATGGAAAAAGAAGCTAGGTTCTGCGAACGCCGGTAGCTACCTCAGCAACTCAAAATAACTCTGATATAAGCTGGAGTGCTCATCTAACCCTCCTGTGTACCTGAATCTACACTCAAAGGTGCAGGGAGTAGAGGTGAGTACTAAGTACTTAGTGAGTAAAAAGTATATAATAATAGCTGAAAGCAGGAAATCCACAGAATATCACAAAGCAAAGCTAAACTACAGTCCGGTACCTACCACGAACTAACAACAACAGCAAATCATAACTAGCATGGATAATCTACAGATAAAATGCAATGCAATGCATATGACAGCTACGGCGTGTAGCCCGATCCGTTTAACATCGACGACACTCACTGGGGTGTGTACAGACTCTGGAGGGGCTCCTATAGCCCAAGCACAATACCGCTGCGGCGTGCATCCCGATCCTCATATCATATCAACCGCTGTGGCATGCAGCCCGATCCATCCTCAGTACATAACAATCATATAAGTCATAAAACAGCTCAATTATTATTATTTTAAGGTTCCAGTTCATAAATTATGAAAATACTTTAACTTTTATTTAATTTTTCCAAAACCGGTGACTTAGCAATTCAATACTGTGATTTCAAACCAGGAGTGAGGTCAGTGATTAAGCAAATATAGCTATCACATATATTACTATCCCCTAGGTCGGCACAAGGCCCCAAACACGGCTTACAGCCCACAATTATATCAAAAACAGTGTTTTTCAACCACTGACAACATATTATTCATATCCGGGATGAACTAAGTCTCAATCCCCAGTCACAATCAATTCCGCACCTGCCACGGAGTGCGAGCCACGCTCTACTAGCATCACAATGTGCTAAGCCGGGGTTTCGAACTCTCAGGCTACCATATACACTAACTACTCACCTCTAGGCGGCCGTGGACTAGTCCGCGATACCTTTTCCCTTCAAAGTTGCTGCCTCGTGCGTCGAATCTAGTCAAAACCACAATAATAACATAAATATGGATCAAAGAAATATAACCCAATCAAAATTACTCGAAAAACGCAATAATTCACGAAGTTGGTAAAACCCGAGCCCCGGGCCCACTTCTCGAAAAAAATTCCGAAAATCATACCAACAGATTCCTCATCTTTCCATGAGTCCGTGCATATAAAATTTATCAAAATCGGTGTTCGAATGGCCTTTCAAAACCCAACAATTCGTTATCATGATTTAGGCCCTAGTTCTTCACAAATTCTACCTAATTTCAGGAATTTTGGTATTGATTCTAGTATAAAATCATGTTTTTGAGTCAAGAAACTTACCTCCAGTGATTACCCATTGATTTCTCTCTTAAAAAATGCCTTAGAAGCTTCTTCCCGTTCCAAAATTGGAAGAAAACTCGACCTGCTCATTACAAGTATCTTGTTCGTGCGTATTACTGCTCCCAATGGATTCCTTGTGAAATTCTAATGAATTTAGGCTTTTGAATCATTCAATTTGACCTTATAATGAAGGAGATACGTTGGTTTTAAGATTTACAAAGAGTGCAGGTTTTTAATACGCCGTCAGGGGTAGTTTCGTCATTAACCTGAAAATCTGGACAACCTTAGTAAAATGGCCATAAATCCTCATACGATGTCTAAATTCGATGATTCGTTTTGCTACGGTTCCGTAATTACGATACAGATCTAGTGCTTCATTCAAAACAGTAATCGGAGCTCATTTGTTCAATATGATATCATTTATGCTTGAAGAAACGATGTCGAAGCATAAGAAAAACGAGCACAATGCAACCCAAACCTATCCAAAACTCACCCGAGCTCCTCGGGACCACATACGAACATATTAACATGTCACATATGATCATGCAAACTTAGTTTCACTCTCAAATCACCAAAACTAACATCAAAACACCGAATTTACGTTGGATTCAAGCCTAAGTTCTTCTTAAACTTCCGACACTTGCATTTGATCTAAAACCCGACCTAAACACCTTCGAATGACTTGAAACTTTGCACGCATATCCAAAGTTACCTAACGGAGCTACTGCAACTCTCAAAATTCCATTCCGACCTTCGGATAAAAATCTCACCTACCATTCGGAATTCGCCAAAATCCAACCTTAGCCAATTCAAGCCTAATTCTACACCGGACTTTCAAATTCAATTTCGGTTGCTCTCCTAAGTCATAAATCATCCCCCAAAACTAGTCGAATCATCAGAAATCCATTCCGAGTTTTCTAACTTATAAGTCAACATTCGGTTGACTTTTCTAAACTAACCTTCTCATAAATAGACCAATTGCCTCATTTCTAACCAAACTCTATCCGAATTACTCTAAATTGTGCAAACACATATAATAAAACATATAGAATCATAAAACATGGAAAACAGGGAAAACAGGGTAGTAACTCCCGTAACGACGGATCGGGTCGTTACACTCAGTTGTGACTGAATGGATGGACAACTTGAAGAACGCTTAAACAATTGCTAAAAGACAAATATAAACTTTATTGATCATTTGATATCCGTGTCAACCGTGACCAAAAAACCAAAAACGCTTCTCCCCATTTACATATTAGGAGGGTTTCAACGCTAGTACAAGTCTAAATGCGATAAAAAAAAATCCTTTTTCTTCCTTTTTTTTCCCAATAAAACATGATCTGCAGTTAATATCGCCATAATATATGGCTAATGGAGGATATTTGGGTTCCTCTTTCGTTCTCTTTAACCGTCTTCCCTTTAACCTCGATTTGTTGTTCGTTCGAGCTTGATTCTTTCTATTTTGGATGTGCCTGATTCCCGGCGTATCATTCGTCCCCCGGGGCTTCGATCTGTGGGCACTCTCGACCTTACCCGAGCCAGCATCGAATCACGTTGTCCCTCGTTTCTTCATGAGGGAGTAGGGGGTAATTTTACTCCGATTTTACCCGTATACAAACTTACACATCAATGTTCAATATTTTATATGTATTGTAAAAGATTTATTTTTAGCTACTAATTACACGAACAAAATAATTTTTGGACAAAAGAGTTTCAATTAAACCCCTTTCGAACTATGTAGCTCCGTTTATAGGAGAAAGCAATGTGAAATCTTATGAGTACAGAAAAAGGAAACAATCAAGAATTTTCCACAAGTAAGAGAACACTTCAGTAAAGTGAACAGCTTCCAATTTGGCCATTTCCACATTTCGAACTTAGACTATTGAAGTTCTGCTAGTTCAGCTCCCTGTGCATTTTGGACCATACTTTTGTAATATTAGGACCACAAACAGTGCACAAAATTAAAGTCATGAGACAAGGAAATATGGCAATGCTTATTGACATTACGCTGCAGTTTATTATGGTAGAATCATATGAAAATCATGCTATTGTAAATAACTCTTTTCTTGAAAAGCTTCACTTTGTTTATGCTGGCATGTACTTCCCTGGGTTCACTTCCTTTCACTTTTCTTTATGATTATCTTTTGGCTAGTTTTGTGAATGTAGAAGGCAAGGGTATGAGTTTAGCCAAGTATATTAGCTTTGGTTTGGATCTTATATATACAAGAATAATAACAACCCAGTATAATTATGTTTAGTGGGGTCTAGGGAGGATAGTGTGTACGCAAACCTTACACCTACCCTGGGGTATAGAGACTTTTTTCAAATAGACACTCGACATCTTTCCCTCCAAGAATTTCCCACTTTACTCATGGGGAGTCTTGAACTCACAACCTTTTGATTAATTAATAACACCTAACTCCAAAAATCACTACTTCCTTTGCTTTCTTTTTCTCCCACCTCATCTATCAAACTAAGTGATGGGAAAACCACCACAAAAGAAAATCAAATAGAGGATATAAAAATGTGATTATACTAACCGAAATCAATCGGAAAACTGGAAAAGACGATCGATTTTCGACCGATAAATTAGGCTGGTCGGTAATAAATAGCTACTATAATCGTTTACAATTTCTCATAGATATCGGTCGATTAATAAAATTTCACAGTCGACCAAAAAAAAATCTGCCAAAAAATTGATCGAATTCTAAATGAGGTAAAATACAGGATATATAAATATGGTTTGGAGGTCCTATATATATTATGGTTTGGGAGAGTTTTCTAAAACCAATAAACTATCACTTAGGGATTTGACTATTGACATTATTTTTCCATAAGGTTCAATTGTAAGTTTCCTCTAAAATTTGAATTACATCAGTGAGAATTTTCTTTAAATATATGTTAGAAACCATTTCTAGGAGTTAAATACTAAAAATCTATGACGACGTGCAACCACAAATAACATAAGAATTTGTTTCCTCTAATTAATGGAACTTTTAATCCTTATATTAGTTCTGTCTTCTCTACTATGATTTTGCAGTACATAAATTACATGACTGCCAAAAATCATGACTAGGTAACTTCTTTTTGAGTCAATTATTCAAATAGTCATTCAACTATCTTAAATTATCACTTAAAGTTATTTTTCTTTCGTTTGTAACAACAAAATCGTTAAACTATGCATATTGCACTCAGAAGGTCACTCAACTTGATTTTTCATATTTTGGATTGTCAAATACCTATTTTACCCTCTAAATTATAAACTTATATTCTTCTTCTTTTTTAAATAAACTTTTTAGTATTAATAACAAAAATTTAAAAATTTATTTACACAATTCATAATGAAAAAAAATAAAAATTGTAAAATATATATTTCATGCACATAATGTAAAAATAATTATTTAAATAAATGTGTATTTATAATTAACATTATATGCTTGAAACTTATGCTAAATTATATTATTATGTTCTACCAACTTTCAGACGACACAAAGTTATGTCACTCGAAAGAAAGGGGTTATCTCTATAGGGTAAAATATGTTATGTTAAGTGCATGGAATATATGTAATATAATTGAACATAATTTTCAAGAATATATAATGTATATTATAAAAATACCTTTATCTAAATAATTATTTGTATATTACGTGCATGGAATATATATTATACAACCTTTATTTTCTTTCATTCTAAATTATGTAAATAAATTTTTGAATTTTTGTTGTTAATACTAAATTATTATTATTAACAAATTATTCTAATAATTTTCTTTACTACGTTGATTATTTTGTTATTCCAATATTATATATATTTAAATACTTTTTTAGTTAAATAATATTTTATTTATTCTATAGGTAAGTTCATTATGTAAATTAGAAAGGAAAAAAATCAAAATGCTAAAAAGCTTTTTAAAAAATTAGAAGAATATAAATGTTTATAATTTAGATGGTAAAATAGGTATTTGACAATCCAAAATTTAGAAAATCTAGTTGAGTAAACTTCCGAGTGAAATAGGCATAATTCAATTTCTTTGTTGTTAAAAATGAAAGAAAATGACTTTAGGAGATAATTTGGGATAGTTGAGTGACCATTTGAGTAATAAATCCTTTTTTAATTATTAATATTCAAGATCGTAACTGTAGTTCAATGGTTGCGACATAACTCTATATGAAAAAAACTTATCACGTAAAACAAAGGAGGAATAGTATTCTATATAAGGCAACCCGATGCACGAATTATCACGTGTTCATGCAGGATTGGGGGAAATGCCATAGATCGAGGGGTGTAGTGTATGCTACCTATCCAAATGCAAGTAACAATGTGGTTGATTTTATGACCGGAATCCATGACCTGCAGATCCACAAATCTAGGGGTGTAATGTACGCTACCTCTCCAGATGCAAGTAACAATGTGGTTAATTCTACGACTGAAATTCATGACCTGCAGATCACACAAAGACAACGTTATCCTTCCTCAAGGATTCTTTTCGGAGAACGAAATTCTATATAAAAAAAAACATATCTCATAAAAAAAATAGGGCCTAAGATTTTTCAACCTTAAAGAAGAAAAGAATGCTTTATACTATTAAAAAGGAAGGGAAAAATGTAACATTCTACTTATTTAGAAGCGAGAGTTGAGGTGCTTTTGATCGTCCTGCTTTGGGGTTATATTTGGAATTCGTCGACATGTCTTTGCTTGTTGGTAGGGGCAATTTCATCCTTACGCTTCTTCTGTTATCCAAATTCCTGTTGTGTCCCTGTATTGGCTGATTTGAGTCGTTTAAAGAATGACTACATAGGTAATTTCGCAAATCACTCTCACTGCTGTTATACCCCATTTTAACACGGGTCAAACTAGAGTATAACATATTGGTAATTCTGAAGGTTTAAATTAATTAAAGAGAGTCGCCACCTAATAATTTTAATGGTGAATTAGGACACCAATTTTAACTAAATAATACTTAAAGTTAACTCTGTTTATGGTCTACTTATGCTTAAGAGTATGGATAAGGGTTCTAATTAATCTTATAGGGAAGGTTATTAAGGCACCCCATATGATCCGTTAACTACGGTTAACCAGCCAAACATAGGTTAGATAATAGCTAAAAAAATGTGAGAATGATATAAAATACTTGATGTGAAGTGGTCAAAACCTTTTATAGTGATTAAACAAAGAGTAACTTAAAAGAAATCTCAATGTACTAGGACGATTTTAAAAAAGAAGACAAATTTTATACAATTAAAAAATTTGGTGGTAGCAAAATACGTGTAGATTCAAAAAGTAGGCTAAAATGTTTTCATGACGGAATGGAAAATTTATTAAGCTTATAACTTGAAGAATAAAAAAAGAAGCCTTCATATGTACTTTAGAATAATATTCAACTAGACTTAAGTATTTTGTGATTCCTCAAGGCCATTAGAAAAGATTTAACGAGAAGTTTTGTAAAGCATTATTTATAAGGAGAACGAATTCCAAATTCTTACATTTGAAGCCTATCTTATGTGATTACAATAGTAGTAAATCGATTATAAGAAACAAGGATAACTAAATACGATCATGCTAATACGAATTGTAACATATAATCTCAAAATGAAAAATGAAGCCAAATCACACTAGTGAAGTTAAATGGTAGAATGATGATGAAAGAAAAGAAAGACGTCATAGGCGTCCCCAGGTGTTTCTCTTGTTTTCTTGCTATTCGATGAATCTATAGGAATATGAGATATGACTCCGTGCTCGGAGTATGTCGGCGAGTCTTGCATTAAGACTCCATATTTTGCTCCAAGTGCATATGCAAACAGAAAAAGAAGAAAAAGAATTAGGAAGGAGACCATGCCCTTTCAAGTAACCATGAGAATAAAAATGATATCAAGAAAACAAAGTTCACCAAAGATTAACGACAGAACTATAAGATTTTATCAAATAATTTGTAAGCTTTGTGAAAGCAAAAAGTTTGTCATGCCAGGAAGTCACATACTATAGAAATCTAATTTATCCTCCCGAAAAATCACTCAAGACAGAAAGTCTACATCTTTCCATTAAATTCAAGATGAGGTGAGTGCTACCTAAGTATTGTGTCCTAAAGGCATGCTATTCTAAGCGAGGGTAAACAAAATAAACCTTTTCAGAGCATACTTCTTGTTCTTTAGCAAAACATAAACTCTTTAAGTTTAACGACCCGACCCATCGTTACGGGAATTATCACCCCGTTACCTTGCATTTACATGTCTTATGGTTTTAAATCAGTGTTAGAGTTTATCGGGTGAATTAGGAGTGATTCGGGTTGAAAATGAAACAAATAGCCTTCTTGAATGAAGCTTGAATATGGGAAGTCAACCTAGAGTTGACTATTAAGTTAGAGTGCTCGAAATCGGATTCTGATGATTCGACTAGTTTTGGGGGATCATTTATGACTCAGGAGAGCAATCGGAATCGAATTCGGAGGTCCGTGTAGTTTTAGGCTTGAATTGGCTAAGGTTGAATTTTGGCGAAATCCGAACGGTAGGTGAGATTTTGATCCGGGGGTCGGAATGGAATTCCGACAATTTCTATAGCTTCGTTATGTGATTTTGGATATGTCTGCAAATTTTCAGGTCATTCGGACGTCGTTTGATAGAGTTTTGGATAGAATGTTAGTTTTTGAAGTTTTGAAGAAACTTAAGCTTGAATCCCTTTAAAATGGGTGATTTTGATGTTTACGATGGTGTTTTCATGTTACGAGCAAGTTTGAATGAGGTAATGTGATGTATTGGTGGCTTTGGTTGAGGTCCCGGGGGTCTCGGGATCATTTCGGATGCCCAACGGGCAAGTTTTGATCATATAATTGCAGCAGAAAAATTGCAGACAATGATTGCTCTATGCGATCGCATAGAGTCATTGCGATCGCATAGAAGAGCCTGGAGGGGTGAGGAAAAATGTGCTATGTGATCGCATAGCGAGGGGTGCGATCGCATAGGCTTATTACACTGCACAATGCGATCGCATACCAAGTGTCGCAATCGCAGAGAAGAAAAAAAAAATGAGGCCTCGGAGTTTGTACTATGTGATCGTATAGGTGTATTACGATCGCATAGGAGGGAAAATCGGCTGAAAAACATAACTCTATGCGATCACATAGGTCCATTGCGATCGCATAGAAGGAATAGTCTGTCATGAATTAAAAACCAGATACAGTGTAGTCGCGGGTTCATTCACCAAAAACACAAATTTTGAACCCAAGAGAGAAGAACTCACGGGAAAACGCTGGGATTTGTAATCATCGGAGGTAAGATTCTTGACTCAAAAACGTAATTTTATGGTAGAATTAACATCAATCATCATGAAATTGGGTAGAATCTGTGAAGAATTATGGCCTAGGTATTGAAAACGAATTTCTGAGTTTTGAAAGGCCATTCGAACACCGATTTCGATAAATTTTATATGCACGGACTCGTGGCAAGATGAGGATCGCGTTGGTATAAGTTTCTGAATTTTTTGAATAGAGGGCCCGGGGTCGGTTTACCAACTTAGAGCACTTATGCATTTTTCATGTAAATTGAATTGGGTTAGGTTTCTTTGCCCCGTAAATGACATAATTATTGTGGTTTGAATAGATTCTACATGCGAGGCAGCGAATTCTAAAGGAAAAGGCATTGCGGACGAGTCTACGACCGGCTAGAGGTGAGTAGTTTGTGTATATGGTAGCCTGAGGGTTCGAAACCCCGACTTAGCATATTGTGATGCTAGTAGGGCGTGGCTCGCACCCCGTGGCAGGTGCGGGATTGGTTGTGACTGGGGATTGAGACTTTGTCCATCCCGGATATGGATAATATGCTATTAGTGATGGAAAAACATTGTGTTTGATATATTTTTTGTCTGTAAGCCTTGTATGGGGCCTTGTGCTGACCTGTAGTATCCCTAGGGGATAGTATATATGTGATAGCTATACTTGCTTAATCACTGATCTCAGTCCTGGTTTTGAAATCACAGTATTGAAATACTAAGTCACCTGTTTTTCCAAAAATTAAATAAAGGTTAAGGTATTTTCATAAATTATGAACTAGAATATGGAAATAAGTAAATTGAGCTATTTTGTGACTTATCTGATTATTGTGGACTGAGGATGGATCGGGCAGCACGCCGCATCGGTTATTATGATATGAGGATCAGGCTGCACGCCGCAGCGGTATTTGTGCTTGGGCTGTAGGAGCCCCTCCGGAGTCTGTACACACCCCTAGTGAGCACCGTCGACGTTAAATGGATCGGGCTACACGCCGTAGAGGTTATGTGCATTGCATTGCATCTTTATCTGTAGAATTATCTGTGATAATTGTGTTGTATTGTTGTTGTTAGTTCATAGGAGGATCGGACCGTAGTTTAGCTTCATTATGTGCTATTCTGTGGATTTCTTACTTTCAGCTACTTGTATATATTTATTACTCACTGAGTACTTAGTACTCACCCCTACTCCCTACACCTTTTGTGTGCAGACTTAGGTACTCAGGAGCAGTAGACGAGCATTTCCAACTTTTGCAGTCATTCCGAGTTGCTGAGGTAGCTACCGACGTTGGCAGAACCTAGCTTCTCTTCCTCTTTTCAGTTGCTATTTCATGTTCAGACTTGAGTATTTCCATACAGTATTCTCTACTTTTGTTGGGTTTTGTTAGAGGTTCTAGACTTGTGACTCCGGATCTTTGAGAGTGTTAGTTGCTTTCGTACTTCTCAGTACTTTGTTCATTTTCATTATTATTGGAGTTCTTTGACTCATATGTTCTTTTGAGTTGTCCATTTGGGAATGATATTCATTGTGATAAATAATTGTTGGTTTGGCTGGCCTAGCTTAATTGTTGGGCGCCCTCACGACCGCATTTGGGTCGTGACAAGTTGGTATCAGAGCCTAGGTTTCTAGGACTCACAAGTCATGAGCCGGTTTAGTAGGCTTTCGCGGATCGGTACGTAGACGTCCGTATCTATCCTCGGAAGGCTACAGAACTTTAGAGAAAACCTCACTTTTCTTGGATTCATATCCTGCAGTTTGTGTTATCGTGAAACTAAACTTTTCCATATTCTATTCTCTCGCAGATGGCGAGAACACGTGCTAGCGGACGTGGCAGACGACCACCATTGGCACCCAGAGGCCGTGGTCATGGTAGAGGTCGGGCAGCAGTACCAGCACCTGCTGACCCACCAGCTGACCAGACTCAGGGTCAGATTCCAGCACCGATGGCCCAGGTTTAGGATGAGGTCCCAGCTGCAGACGCTCCGGTAGCTCAGGTTCAGGCACCGGCAATTCCCATTGTGATACCGGGTCTTCAGGAGACTTTGGCTCAGATTCTATCAGTATGCACTAGCTTGGCTCAGGTAGTTGCAGCCTCTACTGTAGCGTCGCATTCACAGGCAGGGGGAGGGAATCAGACCCCCGTGGCTCGCATACCCGAGCCGGTAGCACAGGGTATTCAGGCACCTGGGCAGCTACAGTTCAGCCAGTTGCACCCGTTGCACCAGCTCCTACTCATGTGGTTCCAGTTATGCCTGATGATGAGCAGCATCGGTTGGAGAGGTTTGAGAGGCTACGGCCTCCGGCAATCAGCGGTGCTGAGGGCGAGGACGCCCAGGGTTTTCTTGATAAATGTCAGTGTATGCTTCGCACCGCGGGTATTCTGGAGTCCGGCGGTGTTTCTTTCACCACTTTTCGGTTCACAGGTGTATCATTTTAGTGGTGGGAGGATTTTGAGAGGCGTAGGCCCGCTGGGGCAGTGCCCCTCACTTGGCAGCAGTTCTCCACGGTATTTTTGGAGAAGTATGTGCCTCAGTCCCAGAGACAGGAGCTGCGTCGTCAGTTTGAGTGGCTGAAGCAGGGGGACATGACGGTTACTCATTATGAGATGAGATTCACACAGCTAGGCCGTCCTGCCATGTGGATTGTTCCCACGGATAGAGAGAGGATAAGAAGATTTATAGATGGTCTTATCTATCCCATCCGTATATTGATGACCAGAGAGAGAGCTTCGGCAGTTACCTTTGAGGAGGTGGTTGATGCCGCCCGTCATATTGAGACAGATCGCCGCAGAGAGCGGGAGGAGAGAGAGGCTAAGAAGCCTCGTGGTACTGGCAGTTACAGTGGTGCTCCGTCTAGGGGCCAGCCTCAGCATAGCAGGGGTTGTTATTTCAGATCTCATCAGTCTGGACGTTTAGAGTCTAGTGGAGTTTCATCAGATCGTGGTCGTTAGGGCCATCAGGGTTATCAGGGTCAGCAGGGCCGTCAGGAGAGTCAGCCTGCATTGAGTGATCTTCCAGCTTAGAGCTCTGCTCCTGCTTCCTCAGCACAGGATTCATCTGCAGCGAGGGGTCCTCGGCAGCCCCTTCTTCCATCTTCAGGCCGTTGTTTTGAGTGCGGTGACTTGGGCTATATTAAGAGAGAGTGTCTTCAGTGGCTTTGTAGGCGGTCTCAGTAGAGGGATCAGACCTCGTCTTCTACTCCTGTTTATTTAGCTTCAGTACGATCAGCTAGGACTGGTGGCCGGGTAGCCAGAGGTCGCCCTAGGGGCAAGGATCGTACTGCCGGATGCCAGACTCGTTTCTATGCTCTTCCGGATAGGAAGGACACTAGTGCCTCAGATGCTGTTAGTTCAGGTATTATCTCAGTCTGCCACAGGGATGCTTTTGTCTTATTTCATCCCGGATCCACCTATTCCTATGTTTCTACTTATTTTTCACATCACTTGGGTATGACCTATGGTATTCTTACTTTGCCCGTACATGTGTCTACCCCAGTGGGGGATACTGTTGTTGTAGATCGGGTATATCGATCCTGTCTTATTACTATTGAGGGTCTATAGACCCGAGTTGATTTATTGCTATTGGGCATGGTAGATTTCGATGTGATTCTAGGCATGAATTGGTTATCTCCTTACCATGCGATTCTGGACTATCATGCCAGGACAGTCACACTAGCTATTCCAGGTAATCCGAGGACCGAGTGGCGTGGCTTGACTGATTATGTATCCGACACGGTGATTTCTTATATAAAGGCCCAACGAATTATTGGGAAGGGTTGCTTATCTTATTTGTTCTTCATTAGAGATGTTGAGGCTGAGACACCCAGTCTTGATTCAGTCCCCGTTGTGAGGGAGTTTCCGGATGTATTTCCAGCAGACCTGTCGGGCATGCCGCCTGATAGGGATATTGACTTTGGTATTGACTTGGTGTCGGGCACTCAGCCCATTTCTATTCCTCCCTTTCGCATGGCACCAGCAGAGTTAATAGAATTGAAGGAACAACTTCAGGAACTCTTAGATAAGGGTTTCATTCGCCCGAGTGTGTCACCTTGGGGTGCACCGATATTGTTCGTGAAGAAGAAAGATGGCACAATGAGAATGTGCATTGACTACAGGCAGCTGAACAAGGTAATAGTGAAGAATGAGTACTCATTGCCTCGTATTGAGGACCTATTTGATCAGCTTCAGGGAGCTAGTATATTTTCTAAGATTGATCTTCGATCGGGCTATCATCAGCTGAAGATCAGGGACTCTGATATTATGAAGATAGCGTTTAGAATGCGATATGGGCACTACGAGTTCTTGGTGATGTCTTTCGGACTGACTAATGCCCCGGCTACATTCATGCACTTGATGAATAGTATATTTTGGCCGTACCTTGACCCTTTTGTGATTGTGTTTATTGATGATATTGGGGTGTATTCACGCAACCAGAAGGAGCATGCACAACACTTGAGGGTGGTATTGCAGAGGTTGAGAGAAGAAAAGCTTTATGCAAAATTCACTAAGTGTGAGTTCTAGCTTGATATTGTGACTTTTTTGGGACATGTAGTGTCAACTGATGGTATTCGGGTTGATCCACAGAAGGTTGAGGCAGTGCAGAATTGGCCTAGACCTTCCTCATCTACCGAGATTTGGAGTTTTCTCGGCTTGGCAGGCTATTATCGTCGGTTTGTTCAGGGTTTCTCATCTATTGCTTCACCGTTGACTAAGTTGACACAGAAGAATGCTCCATTTGTGTGGTCCGATGAATGTGAGGAGAGCTTTCAGAAGCTCAAGGAGGCTTGACCACAACTTCAGTACTGGTGTTACCATCAGCTTTAGGGTCATATACGATGTATTATGATGCTTCTAGAGTTGGGCTCGGTTGTGTATTGATGCAGGAGGGTAGGGTTATTGCATATGCTTCTCGTCAGCTGAAGCCCCACGAGAAGAACTACCCTGTTCATGATCTAGAGTTAGTTGCTATTGTTCATGCCTTAAAAATTTGGAGGCATTACCTGTATGGTGTATCTTATGAAGTATATACAGACCACCGCAACCTTCAACATTTGTTTAAGCAGAAAGATCTCAATTTGAGGCAGCGGAGATGGCTTGAATTGCTTAAAGACTATGATATTACTATTTTGTACCATCCCGGGAAAGCCAATGTAGTGGCTGATGCATTGAGCCGGAAGGCTATTAGTATGGGCAGCTTGGCGTATATTCTAGTTGGGGAGAGACCCCTTGAAGTTGATGTTCGGGCGTTAGCTAATCAGATGGTGAGGCTGGATATTTTTTAGCCCAGTCGGGTGATGGCTTGTGTAGTAGCTCGTTCTTCTTTATATGATCGTATTCGAGAGCGCCATTATGATGATCCACACTTACTTGTCCTTAAGGACAGAGTTCAGCATGATGATGCCAGAGATGTCACTATTGATGGTGATGGTGTGTTGCGGATGCAAGGTCGGATATGTTTGCCCAATTTTGATGGCCTTCGTGAGATGATATTAGAGGAGGCCCACAGCTCGCTGTATTCTATTCACCCAGGAGCCGCGAAGATGTATCAGGATTTGAGACAACATTACTGGTGGAGGAAGATAAAGAAAGATATTGTGAATCATATGGCACGGTGTTTGAACTGTCAGCAGGTCAAGTATGAGCATCAGAGACCTGGTGGTGCGTTCCAGCGTATTGATATTCCTGAGTTGAAGTGGGAAATGTTTACTATGGACTTTGTTAGTGGACTCCCTCGGACAGCGAGGAAGGTTGATTCAGTTTGGGTGGTTGTGGATAGGCTGACCAAGTCAGGTCACTTCATTCCAGTGTGTACCACATACTCCTCGGAGAGGTTGGCAGAGATATTCATCCGTGAGATCGTGAGATTGCATGGAGTCTCCATTTCTATCATATCAGACATACCCAGTTCACTTCTCAGTTCTGGAGGACATTTCAGCGAGAGTTGGGTTCATAGGTAGAGTTGAGCACAACGTTTCATCCACAGACGGATGGGCAGTCTGAGTGTACTATTCAGATACTGGAGGACATGTTGCGTGCTTGTGTCATTGATTTTGGTGGTTCATGGGCTTATTACTTGCCTCTTGCAGAATTTGCTCATAATAAGAGCTATCAGTCCAACATTCAGATGGCACCGTATGAAGCTTTATATGGGAGGCGGTGTAGGTCTCCAGTCGATTGGTTTGAGCCCGGCGAGGCTAGGTTGTTGGTGACAGAGTTAGTTCAAGATGCCTTAGACAAGATGAAGGTGATTCAGGAGAGACTTCGCACAGCTTAGTCGCGTCAGAAGAGTTATGCGGACCGGAAGGTCCGAGATGTGTCTTATTCAGTGGGTGAGAAGGTGTTGCTGAAGGTTTCGCCTATGAAGGGCGTTATGAGGTTTGGGAAGAAAGGGAAGTTGAGTCTAAGGTTCATTGGACCTTTGAGGTGCTTAGGAAAGTTTTGGAGGTGGCCTATATGCTCGATTTTGTCACGCCCCAAATCGAGGGACATGACCGACGCCTGACCGGGTAGCCCCAGTCAAGCGGACCTGGGTGCCTTTCATTCCCACGCGCTACCCCTGTGTTAATTGTTTCTCATTAACCAAATATCTTACTAATCATAAATGATTTCGCAATAAACAAACAAACCATACGAGTGATTCATTATCAAGTTTGCAGTTTTTACAACGCCCAACATAACATAATATATACATAAGACTGGAATCCCACAGTTTACATGTCTACAGAGCCTCTAGGATACAAAGGGAATACAATACTTGCCGGTAACAAGGCTCCGGCTATACCTTACAAAACCAAAATGAAATCTAAACAAAAGTGGCATGAACCACACAGGGCCCCGAGGAAGAAAGGGGCTCACCAAAACGGTCAGTGGAAGGTGAAGGATACTACTGCCGATGAGTTGAAGTGCCTTCTACCGATCCACCTACAATCATAACACAAATGTAGCGCCCCTGGCAAAAGTGATGTCAGTACACTAGAATTGTACTGGTATGTATGGACAAACTTTGTCCCAAGTAAACTCAAGCCATTAAATAAGAATCACGACGACAAGACAGCCAATAGATTACATCAAGAAATCAATTAAGCTAACTAACCATGTTTCCCACCTTTTACTCATTTCGGATAAGCCTCAACACAAGCACGTTTAAGGTCAACAAATAGAACAACAACCAATCAACCACATAAATTTCAAGTAGTCAAACATAGGGGCAATCAGTGCCCCACAGGTTGCAAACTCTCCTGTTGTCTCCTTTCACAATTTCATATTAATGATTTTGTATCAATTTCATTTGCGATTTCAATCGCTTTCCATCCTTATTACCTCGTCCAACCTTATTACCTCGGCCACACTTATCACCCCAACCCACACCTTATTTCTTCATGTTGCGGCGCGCAACCCGATCCCACCGTATAGTTTTCAAAAACAACAATCATAAACAGCAGATAAGACATTACACACAGTTACAACAAGTTCAAATAAGCAATTTACACATTGGTTCATGTTCTCAATTTCTTCTCAAGCCAATATCACAACCAACTTGTAATGTTTCCAAAATCGAGGATGTTCATACTGTTATGTTCAATAACTTACCACACCTCAAGAGTTTCGTTTCTTTTCCATAAGGTACCATATATGCCATTATAGCCATTATTCACAATTCTTTTACCAAATTCAACTCTCATTTATCTTTCGGTTTGTATCCCATATTACATCACTCATAGTTCAACAACAATTTGAGTATCCAACAACAACATCAAGAATTTCGCACAATTTGTCAAATTAACTTGAACCCAACAATTTCACACATATGGGCGATTTCACAAGAATCAAAATTTTCCATACACATCTGGTATCGAGTTTCCTTCTTTTAACGTCCTACTTTATGCTTACCCAAGCTATCCTAGCTTTGCCGACCTTGTTTCGCCGGTTCTTATGCCTATTCACTTCCTCTTTACTAACAATCAAGTTCAAATAACCATGCATGAGTGTAAAATCTCATTTTCAAAAGCTATTATATGTAACCCTCTCCTTACCCATTTTAAAACTGAAAATTAGAGGAAATAGCTAGGGTTTTTACCTTCAAATGATTTGGGGGAAGTTGAATCCTTGCCCTAGAATCCCTTGAACTAAGTAGTTGGAAAAATCTTTGAGGATGAAAGACTCCTCTCTCTAAAATCCCTCTCTTTTCTCTCTAATTTTTGTAAGATGATATGATAAAATGAAAGAGAAACACGTTATATTAAAGAAGAGGTCGGGTTGGATTTTATAAAATTTCTGGGCCGGGTCAATTCTGCGATCGCATAATCAACATGCGGTCCGCATAGTGGCCGCGGAATTGCCTCAAAATTTACACAAGTTCTGTTACGGAATGCGACCAAAATGCGGTCCGCATTCTTGATCCGCGGTCGCATAGTGCATCGCAGATTTGACACTCAAAAACCTTCGAGAATTTATGCGGTAGATCTGCGGTCCGCAGGATCCATTCTGCGATCGCATATCGACCGCATTCTCAACACCAAATTTTGCAAACTTTCTGTTAAGCTCTGCGCAAGAATGCGGTCCGCATAGCAGATCTGCGGTCGCATTCCTGACCGCATCGACACTTTTCTGGAAAAATTGACTCTTTACATTTGTGAAACTTAAATCACTACCAAGAGTTCGAACCGCAGTGAGACTAACACATTATTCGGACCATGGCACCACAACCACTAGGTTTCATGCACAAAAAATTTTACGGGGCCTTACAGCTTTGCCACCCAGTTTGTCGGGAGTTCACCCGGTGGTCCATGTATCTATGCTCCGGAAGTATGTCGAAGACCTGTCTCATGTGTTAGACTTTAGCACGATACAGCTAGATGAGGACTTGACTTATGATGTGGAGCCACTAGCCATCTTGGGTTGACAGGTCCGTAAGCTGAGATCCAAGGACATAGCTTCAGTGAAAGTGCAGTGGAGAGGTCATCCCGTGGAGGAACCAACTTGGGAGACCGAGCAGGAGATGCGGAGAAAATATGCACACTTATTTGATACTCCAGGTATATTTCTTAACCCGCTCGCGGACGAGCATTTGTTTAAGTTGGGGAGAATGTAACGACGCGGCCCATCGTTACGGGAATTACCACCCCGTTACCTTGCATTTAGAAGTCTTATGCTTTTAAATCAGTGTTAGAGTTTATCGGGTGAATTAGGAGTGATTTCGGTTGAAAATGAAACAAATAGCCTTCTTAGAGGAAGCTTGAATATGGGAAGTCAACCTAGAGTTGACTATTGAGTTAGAGTGCTCGGAATCGGATTCTTATGATTCAACTAGTTTCGGGGGATCATTTATGACTTAGGAGAGCAATCGAAATAGAATTCGGAGGTCCGTGTAGTTTTAGGCTTGAATTGGCTAAGGTTGAATTTTGGCGAAATCCGAACGGTAGGTGAGATTTTGATCCGGGGGTCAAAATGGAATTTCGACAAATTTTGTAGCTTCGTTATGTGATTTTGGATATGTCTGCAAAATTTCAGGTCATTCGGACGTTGTTTGATCGGGTTTTGGATCGAATGTTAGTTTAGGAAGTTTTGAAGAAACTTAGGCTTGAATCCGTTTAAAATGGGTGATTTTGATGTTTACGATGGTGTTTTCATGTTATGAGCAAGTTCGAATGAGGTAATGTGATGTATTGGTGGCTTTGGTTGAGGTCCCCGGGTCTCGGGATCATTTCGGAGACCCAACGGGCAAGTTTTGATCATATGATTGTAGCAGAAAAATTACAGACAGTGATTGCTGTATGCGATCGCATAGAGTCATTGCGATCACATAGAAGAGCCTGGAGGGGTGAGGAAAAATGTGCTATGCGATCGCATTGCGAGGGATGCGATCGCATAGGCTTATTACACTACACAGTGTGATCGCATACCAAGTGTCGCGATCGCATAGAAGAAAAAAAAATGAGGTCTGGGAGTTTGTACTATGCAATCGCATAGGTGTATTGCGATCGCATATGAGGGAAAATCGGCTGAAAAACTTAACTCTATGCAATTGCATAGGTCCATTGCAATCGCATAGAAGGAATGGTCTGTCAGTGAATTAAAAACCAGAAACAGTGTAGTCGCGGGTTCATTCACCAAAAACACAAATTTTGAACCATAGAGAGAAGAACTCACTGGAAAACGCTGGGATTTCATCGGGTATTCATCGGAGGTAAGATTCTTGACTCAAAAGTGTAGTTTTATGGTAGAATTAACATCGATCTTCATGTAATTGGGTAGAAACTATGAAGAATTATGGCCTAGGTGTTGAAAATGAATTTTTGAGTTTTGAAAGGCCGTCCGAACTCTAATTTTGATAAATTTTATATGCACGGACTCGTGGCAAGACGAGTATCGCGTTGGTATAAGTTTCTGAATTTTTCGGACAGCGGGCCCGGGGTCGAGTTTTACCAACTTAGCGTACTTATGCATTTTTCATGTAAATTGAATTGGTTTATGTTTCTTTGACCCGTAAATGACATAATTATTGTGGTTTGGATAGATTCTACGTGCGAGGCAGCAAATTCTAAAGGAAAAGACATTGCGGACGAGTCTAGGACCGGCTAGAGGTGAGTAGTTTGTGTATATGGTAGCCTGAGGGTTCGAAACCGCGGCTTAGCACATTGTGACGCTAGTAGGGCGTGGCTCGCACCCCGTGGCAGGTGCGGGATTGAGTGTGACTGGTGATTGAGACTTGGTCCATCCCGGATATGAATAATATGCTATTAGTGATGGAAAACACTATGTTTGATATTTTTGTGGGCTGTAAGCCTTGTTTGGGGCCTTGTGCCGACCTGTAGTATCCATAGGGGATAGTATATATGTGATACCTATACTTGCTTAATCACTAATCTCAGTCAAGATTTTGAAATCACAGTATTGAAATACTAAGTCACTTGTTTTTGCAAAAATTAAATAAAGGTTAATGTATTTTTATAAATTATGAACTGGAATTTGGAAATAAGTAAATTGAGCTATTTTGTGACTTATCTGATTATTGTGGACTAAGGATGGATCGGGTTGCACGACACATCGGTTATTATGATATAAGGATCAGGCTGCACGCCGCAGCGGTATTTGCTCTTGGGCTGTAGGAGCCCCTCCGGAGTCTGTACACATTCCCAGTGAGCATCGTCGACGTTAAATGGATCGGGCTACACGCCGTAGCGATTATGTGCATTGCATTGCATCTTTATCTGTTGAATTACTTTGTGGTAGTTGTATTGTACTGTTGATGCTAGTTCATAGGAGGATCGGACTGTAGTTTAGCTTCATGTTGTGGTATTCTGTGGATTTCCTACTTTCAGATGATTTTATATATTTATTACTCACTGAGTACTTAGTACTCACCCCTACTCCCTGCACCTTTTGTGTGCAGACTCAGATACTCAGAAGCAATAGACGAGCATTTCCAGCTTTTGCAGAGTCATTCCGAGTTGCTGAGGTAGCTGCCGATGTTCGCAGATTCTAGCTTCTCTTCCTCTTTTCAGTTGCTATCTCATGTTCAGACTTGAGTATTTCCATACAGTATTCTCTACTTTTGTTGGGTTTTGTTAGAGGCTCTAGACTTGTGACTCCGGATCTTTGAGAGTGTCAGTTGCTTTCGTACTTCTCAGTACTTTGTTCATTTTCATTATTATTGGAGTTGTTTGACTCATATGTTCTTTTTAGTTACCCATTTAGGACTGATATTCATTATGATAAATAATTGTTGGTTTGGCTGGCCTAGCTTAATTGTTAGGCGCCCTCACGACCGGATTTGGGTCGTGACATTAAGTCAACCTCCCTAAAGAAAATATAATATCGTAACATGTATTCAAAATACTATAGCTTGTTTAGTTAGCTAATTACTAGCTTAATGGAATTATGGACCGTGATTCTAAAAAAAAAGCTTAAATATTAAAGTGAGCTTGAGTTAGAACTATTTACAAAATCCTCAATAGGCATTCTATTTTCTTAAAGTCTAAATTTAGGATTACCAATTGAACATCTACAATAAAATGCTAATTTGTAGGTTGTTCTTAGTTGGTATTCTAAGTAAACTCACATTCGTGACTTTAATAAAAGAGGGGGTCTAATCTTAGTGTTTGTCATAAGGTGATATATCTTTATTGACAATATAATATAGAGATACGGCATAACTCAACTCACTTAGCCATTGATTTATGCAGTTACCATAAAGTTTTAATATTATGCTTTAGCTAAAAGAGTTTCATAGATTCAAAATTATACAATGTTTAAGAAAACGCAGCTATCGGCAAACTTATACAATCATGCTGCTCATAAAATATGTAAAAGCTATAGATTACTCGCCACATCTTCAATTAGGTATCACAGTAGTAACATTTTACTGTTAAAGCCATAGATTATATTTTCTAAAGTCTAAAGTTAAATGATAAAGCACTACAAGTCATGCCCTTGCAAATTGAAACGATGTATTATCAAGTTCCAAATATCTTGCTTCATATATACCCAATCTTTTATTTGTTGTATAATTCTATATCATTTTATTAATATAGAAATAGTGAAACAAGAATTAAGCACAAAATACTTTTTTTTTTAAATTGCTTAAACTAAACAACCAGAGAAGTAAATTTAAATATACTCTACGCCTAAGCAGAGGACAAACAAGTAAGTCATATAGACATGGGCTATATGAGAGTGGAGCATGGTTTTTTACAACAAATGAGAAAAAGAATTTTTTTAAACACATATTTTCTAATATCCTTAATAACAAAGTCATGGTCCTTTACATACAACTATTAAGTATAATTTATACCAAAGCAACAAACAGAGAATAACCACTTTAATCAAATCATCACTTAGAGTATGTTGAAACCTACTTTTATGACATGTGAATCGCAAAGAGAAACTAACAACAAAACTGAATCACAAATTCGTTCAAATTCCTGGAATCAAAAGAAAGAGAAAACAAAGATTACAGACTTTTTTGCAGGCACTGAACCGAGGCGCGGGTCTTAGATGCACTATCCAACTTTAATTTTACGCCCGCTCCTTTCTCGCGGACAACAGCAGATTCGACTAAGTCTAGTTTTGGGGTAAAAGAGGGGGCTAAAGCTTAGACAGGATACAAGGGCAGGTCGCCACTCAATACCGATAGACTCCAAATTCTGCTTTTATAGGTGAAAATCTAGGGTTCTTGGTTTGGGCAGGATTTTGAAATTGAGTGAAAAGCTCTTGAATTTTTGAAATTTGAACGTTGATGTTGAAGAAAATTAAATGAGGTGCAGATCCTCTTGTTCAAAAATAGTAATGGCAGGTCTGCCATGGCTGAGCAACAATGGAGTTTGTGAAGAAACGAAAATGGAGGAGAAGAAGCGTCTTTAGGAGAGAGAATAGAAAAATAAAATGCTAATTTTGTTTAGGTCTTTGAGAATGAAATAATAAATTTTAGCCGTTAGATCATGAGTTTATACAGCTGAGATTAAAATATGGAATATTAATCAAAACGATGTAGTTCTGATGGGGTTCTAGAGTGTTGATGTAATGATCCGAACCATCGTTACGGGAATTACTGCCCTGTTTTCCCCGTTTTATGCTTCTATAGGTTTCATTATATGTGTTTGGAAAATTTGAAGTAATTCGGATAGAGTTCGGGTAGAAATGAAAGAATAAGTATCTTTATGAGAAGGTTAGTTTGGAGAAGTCAACTGCATGTCGACTTATGAATTAGAAGGCTCAAAATGTATTTCCGATGATTTGAATAGTTTTGGGGGATGATTTTTGACTTAGGAGCGCAATCAGAGTTGAATTTGGAGGTCCGGTGTAGAATTAGGCTTGAATTGGCTAAGGTTGGATTTTGGCAAATTCTGTTGATAGATGAGATTTTGATCTGAGGATCAGAATGGAATTCCGAGATTTTTTGTAGCTTCGATAGGTGATTTGTGATGTGTGTGAAAAATTTTAGATTATTCGGAGGTGATTTGGTTGGGTTTTAGATCAAATGCAAGTTTCGGAAGTTTTAGAAGAACTTAGGCTTGAATCTGATATAAATTTGGTGTTTTGATGTTAGTTTTGGTGAATTGAGAGTGAAACTAAGTTTGAATGATCATATGTGACATGTTAATATATTCGTATGCGGTCCCGAGGAGCTCGGGTGAGTTTCGGATAGGTTTATGTTGCGTTGTGCTCGTTTTTCTTATGTTTCGACGTCGTTTCTCCAAGCATAAATGATATCATATTAAACAAATGAGCTCCGATTACTATTTTTAATGAAGCATTAGATCCGTATCGTAGTTATGGACCCGTAGCAAAAACGAATCATCGAATTTGGATATCGTAAGAGGATTTTATGGCCATTTTACTAAGGTTGCCCAGATTTTCAGATTAATGACGAAACTGCGCCTGACTGCGTATTAAAAACATGCACTATTTGCAAATCGTAAAACCTACATATCTCCTTCATTATAAAGACAAATTGAGTGATTCAAAAGCCTAAATTTATTAAAATTTCACAAGGAATCTATTGGGAGCAGTAAAACGCGTGAACAGTATACATATAATGAGCAGGTCGAGTTTTCTTCCAATTTTAGAACGGGAAGAAGCTTATGAGGCGATTTATAAGAGAGAAATCAATGGGTAATCGCTGGAGTAAGTTTCTTGACTCCAAAACATGATTTTATGTTAGAATCAACACCAAAATTCCTGAAATTGGTAGAATTTGTGAAGAACTAGGGCCTAAATCATGAAAACAAATTTTTGGGTTTTGAAAGGCCATTCGAACGCCGATTGCGATAAATTTATATCCACATACTCGTGGCGAGACGAGGAATCTATTGGTATGATTTTCGGAATTTTTTTGAGAAGTGGGCCCGGGATTCGGGTTTTACCAACTTCGTGAATTGTTGCATTTTTCGAGAAATTTTGATTGGGTTATGTTTTTCTGACCCATATTTATGTTATATTGTGGTTTTGACTTGATTTGATGCACGAGGCAGCAAATTTGAAGGGAAAAGATATCGCGGATGAGTCCATGGCCGGCTAGAGGTGAGTAGTTTGTGGATACAGTAGCCTGAGGGTTCGGAACCCCGGCTTAGCACATTGTGACGCTAGTAGGGCATGGCTCACACCGCGTGGCAGGTGCATGGATTGGTTGTGACTGGAGATTGAGACTTAGTCTATCCCGAATGAGTATAATACGGTATTAGTGGTTGAAAATCACTATGTTTGATATAATTGTGGGTTGTAAGCTGTGTTTGGGGCCTTGTGCCGACCTGTAGTATCCCTAGGGGATAATTATATATGTGATAGTTGTACTTGCTTAAATCACGGATCTCAGTCCTAGGTTGAAATCACAGTATTGAATTGCTAAGTCACCTGTATTTGCAAAAATTAAATTAAAGTTAATGTATTTTCATAACTAATGAAAAAGGA
>JASVEL010002402.1:0-94699 GCA_032618575.1 Nicotiana noctiflora | reverse complement strand
TAGGAAGACACATACGAATATGTAGAACCAGGGTCAAATAATGCTGATGCCTTTCTATCACAAACCAAAATAATACCTGTAATGACGGCATCAGAAGACTCAGCCTCTGGTCCGGCGGGAAGTGCATAACATCGGGGCTGTGCCCCACCACCCTGAGCAGTATCTCTAGGACGATCAGCTGCTGGCTGGTCTCTACCTCTATCGGTCTGAGCTCCACCTCTATGACCTCTACCTCCACCTTTATGTCCTCTACCTCCGCCTCTAGCTGGCTGGGCAGGCTGTGGGGGAACTGGGGCCTGAATCATGGCACGAGAACCCTGCTGCTGAGATCTGTCAGAAGCTCGAGGGAAATACTTTGCAATGTGCCTAAGATCACCGCACGTAAAACAAGCCCTCGACTGCTGAAAATAGCGAAGTGGTGGTGCACTGATAGGCTGCTGATCAGAGTAGCGTGGCTGAGAATTACGATCACCTGATGCATCATGAGAAACCTGAAGAGCTGACTAATAAGGCCTAGGAGGATGGCCTCTGTCAAAATATTCTCTGCCACTAGAAGAAGAATCACTAAACCTGCCCGAATGACGAGGTCTCTTGTCTGAAGAATAACCACCTCCCCGAGCAAGAGCCATCTCAACTCTACGTGCTACATTAGTTGCCTCCTGAAATGATATATCACTCCCCACTCCCATAGCCATATGGAGTCCAATTGGCTGATTAAGCCCATCTATGAACCTGCTGCGGACCCTCTCCCGCTCTGTGGGGAGTATCACCACTGCATGACGAGCCAAATCAACAAATCTCGTCTCATACCGAGTGACCGTCATAGTGCCCTGATGGAGGCGCTCAAACTGCCTCCGAAGTGCATCCCGCCTGAGTAGCAGGGAGAAACTTCTCCAGAAATAGCTCTGCAAACTGATCCCATGATAGAGCTGGGGACCCTGCCGGTCGAGTCAAGCAATAATCCCTCCACCAAGTCTTGGCGGATCCTGAAAGCCTGAATGTACAGAAGTCAACCCCATTGGACTCCACAATCCCCATAGTCTTGAGAATCTCGTGGCAACTGAATAAGAAATCCCGAGGATCCTCTGATGTGGCACCGCTGAAAGTAGTGGTAAACAGCTTGGAGAACCGATCAAGTCTCCATAAAGAATCAGAAGTCATGGCCGCTCCATCTCCGGCATGAGCCGTGGTACCTGACTGAGTGGCCACAGCTGGCTGAACCACTGGTGCCTGAGGCTGAGGAGCTACTGGCTCCGGAGTATGAGCAATAGGAGTCTGGGCCCCTCCTCCAGCCTGAGAAGTGGCTGGGGCAACTGATAATAAACCCGCTCTGGCAATGCTGTCCATGAATCCCGCTATTCTGACCAAGGCATCCCGGAGATCCGGGGTAATTAAAGCCTCTCCTGGGACCTGAGCTGGGCCCACTGGAGCTGCTGGGACCGGAACCTCCTCGTCAATCTCAATATGAGGCTCCACCTCTGGAGTAGCTGCCTGGGGCTGAGCTCTACCCCTACCACGGCCTCTCCTCGACCTCGGCCTCTGCCCCTAGCGGAAGCTGCCGCCGCTGGGACCTCGGGCTGCTGGTCAGTATATGAGGATGCACGTGTCCTTACCATCTGCGGAAGAACAGAGTATAAGTTCAATTAAAATTTTAAAAGATCAAGTCGCACGACTGGAAAGAATAAAGGGAATATTTTCCTAACTCCGTAGCCTCCGGAGGATAAATACAGACGTCTCCGTACCGATCCTTCAGACTCTACTAATGTTGTTCGTGAGTTGTGAGACCTGTGCAACCTAGTGCTCTGATACCAACTTGTCACGACCCGGATTTCCCACCATCGGGGTCATGATGGCGCCTACTAGTGGAAGCTAGGCAAGCCAAATATTAATTACACCTCCATTAATTACCAAATTCTTATTAAGACTTTAAAATTAAAAACATATAAATCACAGCGGAATAATTAAACTTAGCGGAAGACTTAGTCAATCTTATCAAATATGATAAAGAAAACCCCAAACATGATACACTACCCAAGACTTGGTGTCACAATACTCACGAACTTCTAAGAATAATACACACAATTGTTTGAAAGAAAATATAAGCTGTTTATCTCGAATACGTGAGATAACAGAATGAAATACATAGATAGAAGAGACAACGGGTCTTGCGGACGCCTACAAGGCTACCTCGTAGTCTCAGTAGTCGGAATATCTACAATCGCTACTGTCGGTGCTGCTGTCCGTAACCTGTATCTGCGCAAAAAGAGCGCAGAGTGTAGTATCAGCACAACCGACCCCATGTGCTGGTAAGTGCCTGGCCTATCCCAGCGAAATAGTGACTTACTAAGGCCAGTTACCCACATAAACCTGTACAGTTGCAATATATATATACATGTACCAAAACATTTATAAGAAAAGACTCTGCTCAAAAATAACAGTCAATAACTCGTGATATCCAGAATAATCTAGTCAACGGAATAAATCTTACTTTCATGTCTCAATTCCTTTTTCATTTCATATCTCGTGGTAGGCGTACCACCCGCTCCCAACTATCACAGTAATTATATCTTGTGGTAGGCGTACCACCCGCTCCCAAATATATCAATAGATTATATCTTGTGGTAGGCGTACCACCCGCTCCCAAATATATCAATAGGCTACCGGCAACTATGGCCAATGCCAAGATTTAAATCACTTTGTGGTCGGCGTGCCACACGATCCCATTTCTTATTATATAAGTGGTCGGCGCGCCACACGATCCCAATTCATAAATATATAAGTGGTCGGCGTGCCACACGATCCCAATTCATAAATATATAAATGGTCGGTGTGCCACACGATCTCATTTCTTAAATATATAAGTGGTCGGCGCGCCACACGATCCCAATTCATAAATATATAAGTGGTCGGCGTGCCACACGATCCCAATTTATAAATATATATATTACCAGCATTTAGCCAATAATCTCTGCATCAACAATATTTATACATAACTAAATTCCTATTCCTACAAGCTAGGATAGAACAAACACTTACCTCGAATGTTTATGAACAATTCAATCCTTGGCAATGCCTTTTCCTTTCAAATTTGGCTCCAATCCAATCGTATCTATACACAATTGATTTAATATCATCAATACTACTCCACAAACTAATTGATATGGCCAATTACAACTTTTACAATATTCTGCTCGAAATAGTGAATTTCGACCCCGGGCCCACATGGTTGGAACTCGGGGTTCGGACCAAAATCCGGTTACCCATCCTCCCACGAGTTCAAGTATATGATTTGTTTCAAAATCGGACCTCAATTCGAGCTCCAATTTCCTAATTCATGAAAAACCCTATATTCTACGAAAAACAAGAAATTCTACCATGAAAACCGTTGATTTCTATTGAAAAACATGTTTAATGTTGTTAGGAATTGAAAGAATTAAGTAAAAAGTGACTTGCAATTGTTTTGAAGAAGAGGAGTTCGTGAAGAATCGCAAATGGGTGTTTTTGGGTTGTGAAATGTGAAGAATGAAGCTGGAAATCGTGATTTACAGGTCTCCGTGTTCGCATTTGCGAACATGGGTTCGCAATTGCGAACCCCGACCAATTTCTGGAGTTTGAAAAATAAGCTAAGGCTGGGAAGTTCGCATTTGCAAACTTTTGTTCGCATTTGCGAAGCCAAGACACAACTGGGAAGTTCGCATTTGCGAACACAGGCAAAATATTGGGAAGTTCGCATTTGCGAACACAAACAGAATATTGGGAAGTTCGCATTTGCGAACTATTGTTCGCATTTGCGAACACAGGCAGAATATTGGGGAGTTCGCATTTGCGAACTCTGCAGACTAGGTGCTGACAACAACTTTCTAACATAAAAAATTGATCTCGTGGCCTATCCAAAGTTCACCCGAGCCCTCGGGGTTCCAAACCAAATATGCACACTGACTTAAAAACATCATACGAACTTGCTCGCGCGATCAAATCGCCAAAATAACATCAAAATCAATGAATTGAGCCTTAAAACTCAATAATTCTTTCAAATTTCATAATTTCCAAAATTTCCAATTTAAGGCCGAAATACGTCAAACGACGTCCGTTTTCAACCAAACTTTACAAGAAGCGCTTAACCAATGTATTTGACATGTACCGGGTGTCGGAACCAAAATACGAGCCCGATATCACCACTTTTCAATCAAATTTCAGTTTCATTTTCCTTAAACATTTTCAAAAAACAATTTAACAGAAAAATTCTTTTACCGGGGTTCTAGACCTCGGATTTCAATTCGGGGCATACGCCCAAGTTCCATATTTTTCTACGGATTTTCTGAGACCGTTAAATCACGGTTCCGGGTCCGTTTATTAAAAATGTTGACCAAAGTCAACCATATCAATATTAATATCAAAATTCCTCAACTTTTTCACATATTTCACATATTTCAACATAAAAATTTTCCAGCTTCGTGCCCGAACTGTGCACGCAAATCGAGGCAACTATAAATGAGGTTTTCAAGACCTCAGAAGCTCGAAATGATTAATAAAACAAGTGATGACCCTTTGGGTCGTCACAAGTAGGCGCTATCATGACTCCCGATGGTGGGAAATCCGGATTGTGACATTTATAGTTGGTGTTTTAAAGTCATTTTAAAATAAGAAAATAATCTATATATAATAAAAGAAGAGGCAAAGCATATTATTAAGATAAGTAGCATAATCACTACAAGTCAAGTGGCATTGTTAAGACAAAAATAACTTTTAACTAAAAAAAATTGTAAATTTTGAATTAATTAGTTACTCTTTTTGAATTAATAAATATAAATATACTATAATTAGCTATATTATAAAATGAAAATATGAAAAAAAAACTACCCATTCAAATTAAGGAGTAATTTATAGATGATGTTTTAAAGTTATTTTAAAATAAAAAATTAAAAATATATATAAATTAGCTACAGTAAAAACAAAAATATTAATTAAAAAAACTACCAATCCAAGTTGGGAAATAGTTTCAATTTAGAATTTTAAAATAAGTTTTAAAGCATATTATTAAGACAAGTGACATAATCACAAAAAGCCAAGTGACATTGTTAGGACAAAAAAACTACCATTTAACTAAAAAAACTTTTTAAAATTTGAATTAATTAGTTACTCTTTTTGAATTAATAAATATAAATATATTATAATTAGCTATATTAAAAAAATAGAAAAAAAATAACTACCTATTCAAATTAAGGAGTAATTTATAGTTGGTATTTTAAAGTTATTTTAAAATAACAAAACAAAACAAAATTAAATTAGCTACAATAAAAAATGAAAATCTATATCTATATATCTATATCTATATTATATTAAAAGCACGAAGGCCCTTAGCGAAATGTCGTTCGCCCTTTTTACCCTTTAAAACATAGATTTCCCACAGGACAATATAGTAATTTAAGAAAAAAAATACCTTTTAACTAAAAACCTTTTTAAAATTTTGAATTAATTAGTTACTCTTTTTGAATTAATAAATATATTATAATTTGCTATATTAAAAAATGAAAAAAAACTACCCACTCAAATTGGGAGTAGTTTATAGTTGGTGTTTTAATAAATATAAATATAAATATTTATATCTATATATTACTAAAAGGAGAGGAAAAAACTCTTTTCCTAAGCCAAGTAGCAGCCTAAGAAAAAGCTTGTATTAAATAGTTATTTATTTAATAATTATTTATTGGTTATTCTTTTTGAATTTATATATATATATATATATATATATATATATATATATATATATATATATATATATATATATATATATATATATATATATATATATATTGGTTACTTTATTTGAATTAATAGATATCTTATAATTAACTATATAAAAAATAAAAATAAAAATGTATAAAAATATAACTACACATTCAAATTGGGTGGGAGTAGTTTAAAGTTGGAGTTTTTAAATTATTTTAAAATATAAAGTGATTTTTTTATAAAAAATGAAAAAGAGGAGAAAACTACCCATTCAAATCGGGGAGTAGTTCCAAGTTGAAGTTGTAAAATAAAAATAGATATCTTATAATAAACTATAATAAAAAATGAAAATATTAAAAAAAATAACTACCCATTCAAATTGGTTTAGAGTAGTTTCAAGTTGCAGTTTTCAAATTATTTTCAAAATAAAAAAGCAAAAGAAAAAAAAACTATAAAAACGAAAAAAAAGAGAAGAAAAACTAATCAAATCGGGTAGTAGTTTCAAGTTGGAGTTTTAGAATAAAAATAGATATCTTATAATTAACTATAAAAAAATAACTACACATTCAAATTGGGTTGGAGTAATTTCAAGTTGCAGTTTTTAAATTATAGTTTCAAGTTGGAGTTTAAAATAATTTAATATAAAAAATAAAATTAATAAAATAGTAAATTACTAATTCACATTGGGAGTAATTTTAAGTTGGAGTTTTAAAATTATTTGAAAATAAAAAAAATGTAAAATAAAGTAATAAACAAAACTTCAAAGAAAAATATTAACTAACCTAATATGTTAATGAAACTTTCTATTAACGATGTAATAGTATAAAATAATGGAAGATATAATAAAAAAAATACATAACAAAAACGTTGTGCGGCCTATACAAGTCCTATTTGTTTAAAATATATTTTATTCACTAAAATTTATATAATATTATTAATAACAACAAACTAAACTTTAAAATAAAAAATATTTCAATAGTAATAAATTATATATCTTCTCGTATATTACAAAAACAAAGTGAATACTAAATATTATTTAATATAATAAAGGAAAATAAAATAAAAAAGTTATTCATTGACTATATAGTACCTTTGATTTAATAGAGTTTTATTATTGGGTATATCGTATTGACAAACAAGATAACAATTGAATTTTGTTAAAGCAATATGATCTAATAGAATCAAATAAGTTCGATCTTAATTTAATATTATTTAATATTGACCGCGCATCACGCTTGTACGACTATTAGTTCATAAGAAGTATTTCAAATGGAAAAATCGTTATTTTCAAATTCAACTTTTGAAACTTTGAAAATTAGTGGGATGAATTCCACAAATCTAATGGATGAAGTTCGTTCCAAGTTAAATTCCACTATCTTTCCCCTATTCTTTTTTAAATTTCTTTCCTTTTTATCAGATTAACGGGTTTCTGCTTAATCAATCAATAAATTATAATCAATTAATCATGATTGAACGGCTATAGACTCCAAATATAGAAATTTAATAGTAGCAAAACACCATTTCTTTTTGTTGTTGTAAATTTGAATGAATATTAAAAAGCTAACAGAATACTAAGTTTCTCAAACGGCAGAAAAATGGGCCCAACGAGTTGCATCTAGATGATGTCAAAAGGACGTCTCCCTAGCACAACTTATTCGAACCATTCATTTATATTTTTTCTTAAATTTTTTTATATTCTTTTCTTTCTTCTATATTATATTATTATATTTTATTTTAATTTTATTTTTTAATTTTCATTAAACAAATTCCATCTTTTATTTTTATTAATTTGTAATTTTCGTTAAAACAATTCCATAAAATTTTAAATAATATAATTTTTAAGCAGTTATTATAGATTACTAATAATTCAAATAAAAGTAAAATTATTGCGATACAAGATTAAATCAATATATGTTACATAATGATAAAATTCATTTAATGTATTTTCAGTCTTCACTTTTTAATTTTAGCAACATCTAATATTTTATATTTGCATCATTCATTTTTTGAGATAGTTATATATTTTTTGTACAATTATAACTTATAATAATTAACATACAATGTTGAGAATAAATGAGTCACTTGAATTAGTAAAATAGAAAAGGGCAGTTTAGTCTTTTTAATATTATGTTAGTTAGTGCACAATATATAGGTGAGAGGAGACGGTCCTACTGTAGATTGTACATATATACACATTTACACAGTGAAATATACAGAGAAATATTTTCTCCATTGAAAGTCTTCCTCTTCTCTTCTCTGCATTTGTGTTCTTCTCGATCCTTCACCTCAATTTTAACATGGTATCATAGCAGGATTAGAAGATCTGTGACTTGATCTAAGTCGCCATTGAAGCTGGAAGCCATTGAAGTCGGAAGAAATCAATTTCTCAAAAATTCAGAAGTAAGTGAAATAAAGTAGCCATGGGAGATACATCTACGAACATACGTGTGAATCCTGAAGCAATTGGAGCTGGAGTTATAGGAACAAGTTGATTTGGTAATGGTGTTCAAGTTTGCAATGAATTTGGAGTTGATTTCCACGCAATCATCCTTTGTATCTCGGACCTTGAGATACTAGTGGAGCACAACTTTTTTTTTTCAGCTAACAGGTACGGCTTATTACACTCTGTGGAATCATTCGATAAGAATAGCCTTACGTGGGAGGAATAAATTAGGGCTTGTAGAAGGAACATGGAAAAAGGAAAAATTTCATGAAAATCTATGGGAGCAATGGGAAAGATGCAATGCAATAGTACTTTACTGGCTCATGAATGTTGTAACTCCATGATAGCAACACGATAGGGGATTCAAGATTTACTAAAGAAACACAAGAAACATGCGGAAGCTTAAAGAAAATAAAGAAACAAAAAAGGCAGAAATTAAAGATAGATTGAATTCAAGAAAGAGTTTCTTGAATTCAAGAAGTTTATTCTTGAAGTTGAATCCTAACAACAACAATTAGCTAACAAAGAACTAATCGCCTTTGGTAGAGAATTAAAAACAAGAAATAGATTGTGAAACCCGACCCTTTAGAATAACAAGAACAAAAATAAGCCTAAACTTATCACCTTTCTTGAATACCTAGAAGTGATCTAAGATTTCAAAAAGGGTTTAATTCTTACCACCTTAAGTTGAGTCTTGAAGGTTGAAGAATAAATCCAACAGTAGCCACACAAGAGTGCAAGAAAAATCTCACAAATTTTATTGATAATAATCTGAATGATCTACCTAAAAACAAAGAAGATGCCCTTTTATATAGAGGGTGTTACGAAATTCTACTCAAAAATAAGGAAATAAAGTCCTAAACTACTTTGGACAACAAGTCCAACTAAAATAGGAAAAGGTAAAATTCTGGAAACAAAAACCAAGTCAATCTTGGAAAGTAATTCTATCAATCTTAAGAAAAGGAAACTATTAACCTTAACTAACTAGGAAAGCAATAAATATAGTCCCATAATACATGGAAATAAGTCCCAAACCAATCTTGGATAGAATCTTGAAAATTGGACTTTTTGGAAATCGTACTTTAGGCCTTGGTCGTGCTGGAAATCCTGTTATTACTCAGATTTCCCAAACTGTTCAAATGCAAATACCACTAGCTTATGCAGAAGATATCATTGGCATTGGGGGAGAAAACATTGCTTATATACGTCACATTTAGGTACGAAATTGGTCCAATGACCTTGTTTTGCAACCATTTAACTTGAGATCTTGTTAAAGGATTTCTTTGCGATTCCGAAGCTTCATACTTATCCTTAAATAGATTTGAGCTTCCTAGGATGCTATCACTCCACAATTATTTGGAGGAGTAGTATATGGATCTGATGCACAGGCAATGTGGGAAGATCTTCGTGAGAAATTTAATAAGGTTGATGGTTCTCGATCATTCGATCTACATATGGAAATAGCAACATTGTATCAAGGTACATCTTCTGTTTCTGAGTATTACACAAAATTGAAAGATCTCTGGGATGAATTTGAAGCACTGATTCCAGCTCCATGTGATTGTGAAAGGTCTAGGGATTATGTGAATCATATGAAAAGGCAGAAAATATATCAATTTCTGATAGGATTAAATGAGTCCTATTTTCAAGCTAGAAGCCAAGTTCTTATGATGTATCCTTTTGTGACGACCCAAAGGGCCATCACTTATTTAATTAATCATTTCGAGCTTCGAGGCCTTGAAAACCTCATTCTATGTTGCCTCGATTTACGTGCACAATCCGAGCATGTAGCCGGAAAGATTTTGTGATAGAAAATATGAATTCTATGAGAAATTTGGATAAAAATGATATTAATATTGATATGGTTGACTTCGATCAACATTTTTGGTAAACGGATCCGGACTCGAGATTGGGTGGTCCCGAGAGGTCCGTAGGAAAATATGGGACTTGGACATGCGTCCGGAGTCGAATTCCGAGGCCTAGAGCCCAAGTTATGAATTTTTCTATGAAATTGTTTTTGATGTAATTGTTAAAGGAAATGAATTAATTGACCTTGGTATCGGGCTCGTATTTTTGTTCCGACGCCCGGTACAAGTCTTAAATATTATATATGTGATTTCTGTAAAGTTTGGTGACATTTGGATTTCGTTTGAGATGTTTTGGACCTTGAGTCCCAAGTTTGAAAGTTTTGAAAACCAAAGGTATGAAAATCATGAATTTGAGGCTTGATTTGATGAAAACGATGTGATATTGGCGATGTGATCGCACGAACATGTTCATAATGTGTTTTTGAGGTTGTGTACATGTTTGGTTTGGAGCCCGGGGGCTCGGGTGAAGATTTGATAGGCCGTTGGATTAAATTCTGAAATGTTGCACTGCTGGTTTTTCACCCAGCTGTTGGCATCGTGTGACGACCCAAAGGGTCATCACTTGTTTTATTAATCATTCCGAGCTTTCGAGGTCTTGAAAACCTCATTTATAGTTGCCTAGATTTGCGTGCACAGTCCAGGCACAAAGCTGGAAAATATTTATGTTGAAATATGTGAAATATGTGAAAAAGTTGAAGAATTTTGATATTAATATTGATATGGTTGACTTTGGTCAACATTTTTGGTAAACGGACCCGGATCCGTGATTTGACTGTCTCGGAAAATCCGTAGAAAAATATGGAACTTGGGCATATGCCCGGAATTGAAATCCGAGGTCTAGAACCCCGGTAAAAGAATTTTTCTGTTAAATTGTTTTCCGAAAATGTTTAAGGAAAATGAAACTGAATTTTGATTAAAAAGTACTGGTATCGGGCTCGTATTTTGGTTCCGACGCCCGGTACAGGTCATATATATTGGTTAAGCGCTTCCTGTAAAGTTTGGTTGAAAACGGATGTCGTTTGACGCATTTCGGCCTTAAATTGGAAATTTTGGAAATTATGAAATTCTAAAGAATTCTTGAGTTTTAAGGCTCAATCCATTGATTTTGATGTTAATTTAGCGATTTGATCGCGCGAGCAAGTTCGTATGATGTTTTTGAGTTAGTGTGCATATTTGGTTTGGAGCCCCGAGGGCTCGGGAGTGTTTCGGAGGTGGTTTGGGGTGTTTTTGGATTTGAAAACACAGCAGAAATTCTGCTGTTTCTGCAGAGGGATTTTGTTCTACGCGATCGCGGCCTCATCCACGCGATCGCACACCATTGGCCAGTTCTTCTATGCGATCGCAGCATCCCTCACGCGATCGCGTAGCTTCCAGTTCTTCCCCCACGCGATCGCAGTCATGTTCACGCGATCGGATAGGCCAAATAGGCTGCCCTGTGAGTTTCCTCTACGCGATCGCAACAACCCTCACGCGATCGCGTAGCTTCCAAATTTTTCTCCACGCGATCGCAACCTTTTGCACGCGATCGCATAAGAGGCCAGTCTTTCCTCTACGCGATCGCAGCCCATTTCACGCGATCGCGTAGGGTAAATATTCGCCCAGAGAATTAATACCCAAAACAGAACACTTACGGGATTTTATCCCATTTTCACGAAAACCTTTCTTCTCCACAGCTCTTAGGCGATCTTTGAGGCATTTCTTCATCAAAGTTCATTGGGTAAGTATTGTTTAACTCGTCTTTTTCATTTTCATCAACATCAATCAAATTCTTAGGCTTAAACATGTGTAAATTGGTTGAAAAATTTGAGAAATGGGTATAGTTAGGGCTTTTAAAGAATTTGTGATCTAGACCTCGTTTTGGAGTCGAGCTTAAGAACAAATTGTATATTTGAACTCATGGAGGATTGGGTGAACTTATTTTGGTTCGAAACTTGAGTTTCGATTATGTGGGCTCGGGGTCGATTTTTACTATTCCGGGCAGAATGTTGTAAAAATCATATTTAGCAATATGAACTAGTTTGTTAAGTAGAATTGATGATATGATATCAATTGTGTATAGATACGGTTGGATTGGAGTCAAATTCGAAAGGAAAAGGCATTGCTACGGATTGAATCGTTCGTGAACTTTCGAGGTAAGTGTTTGTTCTATCCTAGTTTGTAGGAATATGAATTTAGTTATGAATAAATTGTTGAATAAGAGTTATTGGTGTTATACCGGTAATGAAGGTAAATTGTTGAAATTATTATAAATTATTGGTTTAAAACTGGGTAATTATAAATATTGTTGATATAGAGATTATTGGCTAAATGCCGGTAATATATATATTTTATGAATTGGGATCGTGTGGCGCGTCGACCACTTATATATATTTATGAATTGGGATCGTGTGGTACGCCGATCACAAAGTGACTTAAATATTGGCATTGGCCATAGTTGCCGGTAGCCTATTAATATATTTGGGAGCGGGTGGTACGCCTACCACAAGATATAATTATTGATATATTTGGGAGCGGGTGGTACGCCTACCACAAGATATAATTACGGTGATAGTTGGGAGCGGGTGGTACGCCTACCACGAGATATGAAATGAGAGAGGAATTGAGACATGAAAGTAAGATTTATTCTGTTGATTAGATTATTCTGGATATCTTGAGTTATTGACTGTTATTTCAGAGCACAGTATTTCCTTATAAATGTATTGTATATATATATCTATATTGCAACTGTACAGGTTTAGGTGGGTGACTGCCTTAGCCTTGTCACTAGTTCGCTGGGATAGGCCAGGCACTTACCAGCACATGGGGTCGGTTGTACTGATACTACACTCTGCGCTCTTTTTGCGCAGATACAGGTTATGGACAGCAGCAGCGGCAGTAGCACGATTGTGGATATTCTGACTATCGAGACTACGAGGTAGCCTTGCAGGCGTCCGCAGGACCCGTTGTCTCTTCTATCTATGCTTTTCATTCCGTTATCTCATGTAATCGAGATAAACAGCTTGTATTTTCTTTCAGACAATTATGTGTATTATTCTTGGAAGTTCGTGAGTATTGTGACACCAGTCTTGGGTAGTGTATCATGTTTGGGTTTTCTTTATCATATTTGACTAAGTCTTCCGCTAATTTTGATTATTCCGCTGTAATTTATATGTTTTTAATAATAAGTCTTAATGAGAATTGGTAATTAATGGAGATGTAATTAATATTTGGCTTGCCTAGCTTCCATTTAGTAGGCGCCATCATGACCCCGATGGTGGGAAATCCGGGTCGTGACAAGTTGGTATCAGAGCACTAGGTTGCACAGGTCTCACAACTCACGAACAACCTTAGTAGAGTCTGAAGGATCGGTACGGAGACGTCTGTATTTATCCTCCAGAGGCTACGGAGTTAGGAAAATATTCCCTTTATTCTTTCCGGTCGTGCGACTTGATCTTTTAAATGTTAATTGAACTTCTACTCTGTTCTTCCGCAGATGGTAAGGACACGTGCATCCTCATCTACCGACCAGCAGCCCGAGGTCCCAGCAGCGGCAGCTCCTGCTAGGGGTAGAGGCCGAGGTCGAGGTCGTCCTAGAGGACAAGGTAGGGGCAGAGCTCAGCCCCGAGCAGCAGCACGAGCGGCAGAACCTCAGGTTCATATCGAGGAGGAAGTTCCGGCCCCAGCAGCTCCAGTAGGCCCAGCTCAGGTCCCAGGAGGAACTTTATTTTCACCGGATCTTCAGGATGCTTTGGTCCGGATAGCAGGTTTTATGGATCATATCACCGGAGCAGGTTTCCTACTAGTAGCACCAGCCACTTCTCAGGCTGGAGGAGGTAATCAGACTCCTGCTACGCGCACTCCGGAGCCGGTAATTCCTCAGGCTCAGGTTCCTGTGATTCAGCCAGCTCGGGCAGTTCACCCTGGCATAGTGACTCAGGCTAGTGATGGTGCATCTATGTCTGTTGATGCTCTATGGAGATTGGACAGGTTTACCAAGCTATTCACTGCCACCTTCAGTGGCTCTCCTTCAGAGGATCCACAGGACTTCCTATACAACTGCCACGAAGTTCTCCGTACTATGGGTATTGTGGAGACTAATGGTGTGGATTTTGCTACTTTTCGGTTATCCGGTTCCGCCAAGACTTGGTGGAGAGATTATTGTCTAACCAGGCCAGCGGGATCGTCATCTTTGACTTGGGGCCAATTTGCAGAGTTGTTCTTGGAAAAGTTCCTTCCAACAACTCAGAGGGAGGCTCTATGCAAGCAATTTGAGCATTTTCATCGGGGTTCTATGTCTGTCACACAGTATGAGACTAGGTTCATGGACCAAGCTTGTCATGCCATTATCATACTTCCCACAGATCGGGAAAGTGTGAGAAGATTTATTGATGGATTGAATCAGCCAATTCGGCTACAGATGGCTATGGGGGCAGGAATTGAAATCACTTTTCAGGAGGCGGCTAATGCAGCCCGCCGGATCGAGATGGCTCTGTCACAGGGAGCGAGACATGGATCGGATAAGAGATCTCGTAATTCGGGTAGATTCAGTGGTACCTCGTCTGGAGATAGAGATTTTTATGATAGAGGCCATCCTCCTAGGCCTTATCAGTCAGCTCTTCAGGTTTCTCATGATGCTTCGGGTGATCGTAATTCTCAGCCACGCTACTCTGATCAGCAGCCTATCAGTGCACCACCACTTCGCCATTTTCAGCAGCCGAGGGCTTGTTTTACGTGCGGTGATCTTAGGCACATTGCAAGGTATTTCCCTCGAGCTCCTGACAGATCTCACCAGCAGAGTTCTCGTGCCATGATTCAGGCCCCAGTTCCCTCACAGCCTGCCCAGCCGGCTAGAGGCGGAGGTAGAGGACATAGAGGTGGAGGTAGAGGTCATAGAGGTGGAGCTCAGACCGATAGAGGTAGAGACCAGCCAACAGCTGATCGTCCTAGAGATACTGCTCAGGGTGGTGGGGCACAGCCCCGATGTTATGCACTTCCCGCCAGACCAGAGGCTGAGTCTTCCGATGCCGTCATTACAGGTATTATTTTGGTTTGTGATAGAAAGGCATCAGCATTATTTGACCCTGGGTCTACATATTCGTATGTGTCTTCTTATTTTGCACCATACTTGACTCAGCCCAGTGATCCACTGAGTGTTCCTGTTCATGTGTCTACACCAGTAGGCGACTCTATTGTGGATGATCGAGTTCATCGGTCATGTATTATAGTAATTGAGGGTCTCGAGACCCGTGCTGATTTATTACTCCTAAATATGGTGGACTTCGATATTATACTAGGCATGGACTGGCTATCTCCGTATCATGCTATTTTAGATTGCCATGCCAAGACTCGTGACTTTAGCCCTGCCGAATTCGCCTCGTATAGAGTGGAAAGGAATTTCAGGTCATACTAGCCGTAATGTTATTTCTTATGTTAAAGCTCGGCGTATGGTTGGAAAGGGATGCTTGGCTTATTTGGCCTATGTCCGTGATTCTAGTGCTGAGGTTCCTTCTATTGACTCTGTGCCTGTGGTTCGCGAATTTCCTGAAGTATTTCCTTCAGACTTGCCAGGTATGCCGCCCGATAGGGACATTGATTTTTGCATTGATTTGGCTCCGGGCACTCAGCCCATTTCCATTCCCCCATACCGTATGGCTCCGCCAGAGTTAAAAGAATTGAAGGAACAGTTGCAGGATTTACTTGAAAAGGGTTTCATTAGACCCGGTGTTTCGCCGTGGGGTGCACCAGTATTATTTGTAAAGAAGAAAGATGGTTCGATGAGAATGTGCATTGACTATCGACGGTTAAACAAGGTGACTATCAAAAATAAATATCCACTTCCGCGAATTGATGATTTATTTGACCAGCTTCAGGGTGCCAAGGTATTTTCAAAGATAGATTTGAGATCCGGCTATCATCAGCTGAAGATTAGGGCATCTGATGTCCCTAAGACAGCGTTCCGCACTCGGTATGGACATTATGAATTTCTGGTCATGTCTTTTGGGTTGACAAATGCTCCAGCAGCTTTTATGGAATTAATGAATCGGGTGTTCCGGCCTTATTTAGACTTGTTTGTAATAGTCTTCATTGATGACATATTAATATATTCCCGCAGTCAGGAGGAGCATGCGCAACATCTCAGAGTGGCCTTGCAGACTCTGAGAGATAGCCAGCTATATGCAAAATTTTCAAAGTGTGAATTTTGGCTAAGTTCAGTTGCATTCCTGGGTCATATTGTGACGGCAGCAGGTATTCAGGTTGATCCGAAGAAAATTGAGGCAGTCAAGAGCTGGCCTAGACCGACATCAGCCACGGATATTCGGAGTTTCTTGGGGTTAGCGGGCTATTATCGCCGATTCGTAGAAGGATTTTCGTCTATTGCAACCCCACTGACCAGATTGACCCGGAAGGGTGTTCAATTTGAATGGTCCGATGAATGTGAGGCGAGCTTTCAAAAGCTCAAGACAACCTTGACCACAACACCGGTATTGGTTTTACCCACACGTACATGACCTTATACTGTTTATTGTGATGCTTCCCGTATTGGGCTTGGTGCAGTGTTAATGCGGGATGGCAAGGTTATTGCCTATGCTTCGAGGCAGTTGAAGATTCATGAGAAGAACTATCCAGTGCATGATCTAGAATTGGCGGCGATTATTCACGCATTGAAGATCCGGAGGCATTATTTGTATGGTGTAGCATGTGAAGTATACACCGATCATAAGAGTCTTCAGTATTTGTTTAAGCAGAAAGAGTTGAATATGAGGGAGAGAAGGTGGCTAGAGTTGCTAAAAGACTATGATGTTACTATTTTATATCACCCAGGTAAGGCCAGTGTGGTGGCCGATGCATTGAGTAGAAAGTCTGCCAGCATGGGTAGTCTTGCATATATTCCGGTCAGTCAGAGACCATTTGCTCTAGACGTCCAGGCATTAGCGAATCGGTTCGTGAGATTGGACATTTCTAAGCCTAGCAGGGTGTTAGCCTGCACGGTCGCTCGTTCTTCTTTATTAGAGTGTATCCATGAGAGGCAATTTGATGATCCTCATTTGCGTGAGTTGAGAGATACAGTATAGTGGGGAGGTGCCACACATGTAAATCTAGATGATGATGGGATATTGAAATTGCAGGGTCGAGTTTGTGTGCCCAATGTCGAAGGGATTCGAGAGTTAATCTTAGCGGAGGCCCACAGTTCGCGGTATTATATTCATCCAGGCGCCGCGAAGATGTACCAGGACTTACGGGAGCACTATTGGTGGCGCAGAATGAAGAAAGATATCGTTGCGTATGTCGCTCGGTGTCTAAATTGTCAATAGGTGAAATATGAGCACCAGAGACCTGGTGGTGTATTCCGGAGGATTGAAATTCCCGAGTGGAAATGGGAGCGGATCACTATGGATTTCGTTACTGGACTTCCTTTGACTCGGAGGAAATTTGATGCTATTTGGGTCATTGTTGATAGGTTGACCAAGTCAGCACACTTTATTCCAGTATCTGTCTCCTACTCATCGGAGAGGTTAGCGGAGGTTTACATTAGGGAGATTGTTCGTCTCCATGGAGTGCCGGTATCTATTATCTCTGATCGGGGTACGCAGTTTACCTCGCGGTTCTGGAGAGCGGTCCAGCAGGAGTTAGGCACCCTGGTTCAGTTGAGTACAACATTTCATCCTCAGACGGATGGCCAGTCCGAGAGGACTATTCAGATTCTAGAGGACATGCTTCGAGCCTGTGTTATTGATTTCGGAGGCTCGTGGGACCGGTTTCTGCCATTAGCAGAGTTCGCCTACAATAACAGTTACCAATCTAGCATCCAGATGGCTCCGTATGAGGCGTTGTATGGTAGGCGATGTCGATCACCAGTTGGATGGTTTGAACCGGGAGAGGCTCGGTTGTTGGGTACAGACTTAGTTCAGGAGGCCTTGGATAAGGTCAAGACTATTCAAGAGAGATTGCGTTCAGCTCAGTCCAGGCAGAAGACTTATGCGGATCGTAAGGTTCGAGATGTAGATTTCATGGTTGGCGAATGAGTATTGCTCCGAGTGTCGCCTATGAAGGGTGTGATGAGGTTTGGGAAGAAGGGCAAGCTCAGCCCTAGGTATATTGGCCCATTTGAGATTCTAGACAGAGTGGGAGGGGTGGCTTACAGATTAGCTTTGCCGCCTAGCTTATTAGCCGTGCATCCAGTTTTTCATGTATCTATGCTTCGGAGATACCACGGCGATCCCACACATGTGTTAGACTTCAGTACTGTCCAATTGGACAATGATCTATCTTACGAGGAGGAGCCGGTAGCCATTCTAGACCGGCAGGTTCGACAGTTGAGGTCGAAGAGTTATCCTTCTGTGCGTGTTCAGTGGAGAGGTCAGCCTCCTGAGGCATCGACTTGGGAGTCCGAGTCTGATATGCGGAGCCGCTACCCACATTTGTTTCCTCACTCAGGTACTTCCTTCTTTTGTCCGTTCGAGGACGAACGGTTGTTTTAGAGGTGGAGATTGTGACGACCCAAAGGGTCATCACTTGTTTTATTAATCATTCCGAGCTTTTAAGGTCTTGAAAACCTCATTTATAGTTGCCTAGATTTGCGTGCACAGTCCGGGCACAAAGCTCTGGAAAATATTTATGTTGAAATATGTGAAATATGTGAAAAAGTTGAAGAATTTTGATATTAATATTGATATGGTTGACTTTGGTCAACATTTTTGGTAAACGGACCCGGATCCGTGATTTGACTGTCTCGGAAAATCCGTAGAAAAATATGGAACTTGGGCATATGCCCGGAATTGAAATCCGAGGTCTAGAACCCCGGTAAAAGAATTTTTCCGTTAAATTGTTTTCTGAAAATGTTTAAGGAAAATGAAACTGAATTTTGATTAAAAAGTACTGGTATCGGGCTCGTATTTTGGTTCCGACGCCCGGTACAGGTCATATATATTGGTTAAGCGCTTCCTGTAAAGTTTGGTTGAAAACGGACGTCGTTTGACGCATTTCGGCCTTAAATTGGAAATTTTGGAAATTATGAAATTTGAAAGAATTCTTGAGTTTTAAGGCTCAATCCATTGATTTTGATGTTATTTTAGCGATTTGATCGCGCGAGCAAGTTCGTATGATGTTTTTGAGTTAGTGTGCATATTTGGTTTGGAGCCCCGAGGGCTCGGGAGTGTTTCGGAGGTGGTTCGGGGTGTTTTTGGATTTGAAAACACAGCAGAAATTCTGCTGTTTCTGCAGAGGGATTTTGTTCTACGCGATCGCGGCCTCATCCACGCGATCGCGCAGCATTGGCCAGTTCTTCTACGCTATCGCAGCATCCCTCACGCGATCGCGTAGCTTCCAGTTCTTCCCCCACGCGATCGCAATCATGTTCACGCGATCGCATAGGCCAAATAGGCTGCCCGGTGAGTTTCCTCTACGCGATCGCAGCAACCCTCACGCGATCGCGTAGCTTCCAAATTTTTCTCCACGCGATCGCAACCTTTTGCACGCGATCGCATAAGAGGCCAGTCTTTCCTCTACGCGATCGCAGCCCAATTCACGCGATCGCGTAGGGTAAATTTTCGCCCAGAGAATTATTACCCAAAACAGAACACTTACGGGATTTTATCCCATTTTCACAAAAACCTTTCTTCTCCACAGCTCTTAGGCGATCTTTGAGGCATTTCTTCATCAAAGTTCATTGGGTAAGTATTGTTTAACTCGTCTTTTTCATTTTCATCAACATCAATCAAATTCTTAGGATTAAACATGTGTAAATTGGTTGAAAAATTTGAGAAATGGGTATAGTTAGGGCTTTCAATGAATTTGTGATCTAGACCTCGTTTTGGAGTCGAGCTTAAGAACAAATTGTATATTTGAACTCATGGAGGATTGGGTGAACTTATTTTGGTTCGAAACTTGAGTTTCGATTATGTGGGCCCGGGGTCGATTTTTACTATTCCGGGCAGAATGTTGTAAAAATCATATTTAGCAATATGAACTAGTTTGTTAAGTAGAATTGATGATATGAAATCAATTGTGTATAGATACGGTTGGATTGGAGTCAAATTCGAAAGGAAAAGGCATTGCTACGGATTGAATCGTTCGTGAACTTTCGAGGTAAGTGTTTGTTCTATCCTAGTTTGTAGGAATATGAATTTAGTTATGAATAAATTGTTGAATAAGAGTTATTGGTGTTATACCGGTAATGAAGGTAAATTGTTGAAATTATTATAAATTATTGGTTTAAAACCGGTAATTATAAATATTTTTGATATAGAGATTATTGGCTAAATGCCGGTAATATATATATTTTATGAATTGGGATCGTGTGGCGCGCCGACCACTTATATATATTTATGAATTGGGATCGTGTGGTACGCCGACCACAAAGTGACTTAAATCTTGGCATTGGCCATAGTTGCCGGTAGCCTATTGATATATTTGGGAGCGGGTGGTACGCCTACCACAAGATATAATTATTGATATATTTGGGAGCGGGTGGTACGCCTACCACAAGATATAATTACTGGTGATAGTTGGGAGCGGGTGGTACGCCTACCACGAGATATGGAATGAGAGAGGAATTGAGACATGGAAGTAAGATTTATTATGTTGATTAGATTATTCTGGATATCGTGAGTTATTGACTGTTATTTCAGAGCAGAGTATTTCCTTATAAATGTATTGTATATATATATCTATATTGAAAATGTACAGGTTTATGTGGGTGACTGGCCTTAGCCTTGTCACTAGTTCGCTGGGATAGGCCAGGCACTTACCAGCACATGGGGTCCGTTGTGCTGATACTACACTCTGCGCTCTTTTTGCGCAGATACAGGTTATGGACAGCAGCAGCGGCAGTAGCGACTTGTGGATTTTCCGACTACTGAGACTACGAGGTAGCCTTGGAGGCGTCCGCAGGACCCGTTGTCTCTTCTATCTATGCTTTTCATTCTGTTATCTCATGTAATCGAGATAAACAGCTTGTATTTTCTTTCAGACAATTATGTGTATTATTCTTAGAAGTTCGTGAGTATTGTGACACCGGTCTTGGGTAGTGTATCATGTTTGGGTTTTCTTTATCATATTTGACTAAGTCTTCCGCTAATTTTGATTATTCCGCTGTAATTTATATGTTTTTAATAATAAGTCTTAATGAGAATTGGTAATTAATGGAGATGTAATTAATATTTGGCTTGCCTAGCTTCCATTTAGTAGGCGCCATCATGACCCCGATGGTGGGAAATCCGGGTCGTGACACATCGCAATTGCGAAGCATTTCTCGCAATTGCGAAGGGGGATGATCAAGGCAGGGCTCGCAAATGCGAACCCTGATCGCAAATGCGAAACCCCTCATGCCCAGCCTTGTTCGCAAATGCGAACGTCCCCAGGGCCTGCCTATGTTCGCAAATGCGAACACAGTTCGCAAATGCGAACACTGCCCCATACTGCCTGTGTTCGCAAATGCGAACATTAGTTCGCAAATGCGAACACTCCCTTTTTCTGCCAGAGTTCGCAAATGCGAACTTTAGTTCGCAAATGCGAACACCCCCTTTGTCTGCCAGTGATCGCAAATGCGAACAAATGTTCGCAAATTCGAACTTCCCAGCCTTAGCTTATTTTTCAAACTCCAGAAATTGGTCGGGGTTCGCAATTGCGAACCCATGTTCGCAAATGCAAACACAGAGACCTGTAAAACACGATTCTAAGTTCATTTCTTCACTTTTTACAAAACAAAAACACCCATTTGCGATTATTCACGGGTTCATTCTTCATCAAAACAATTGTAAGTAACTTTTTACTTAATTCTTTCAATTCCTAACATCATTAAACATGTTTTTCATTAGAAATCAAAGGTTTTCATGGTAGAATTCTTGTTTTTGTTAGAAAATAGGGTTTTTCATAAATTGGGGAATTGGACCTCGAATTGAGGTCCGATTTTGAAACAAATAATATACATGAACTCGTGGGGGGATGGGTAACCGGATTTTGGTCCTAACTCAGAGTTCCGACCATGTGGGCCCGGGGTTGAAATTCACTATTCCGGGCAGGGAAAAATTGTAAAAGATGTATTTGGTCTTGAGAATTAGTTTGTTGAGTAGTATTGATGATATTAAATCAATTGTGTATAGATACGATTGGATTGGAGCCAAAGTTGAAAGAAAAAGACATTTCCACGGATTGAATTGTTCATAAACATTCGAGGTAAGTGTTTGTTCTATCCTAGCTTGAGGGAATAGGATTATGTGTTATGTGTTATGTGATTGAGTGCGGTGTATGGGTTGTGGTGACGAGCATCCATACACTGGCGTCTAGTATGACCGTGAGTCGTTGGAAAATAATTATTTTGAGATATATTACAGATGAATTGTTATTGTTCTCCCTTGTTGGGACTTGTTGTGAAGATGATTATTGATTGCCCTTGTTGGGACACTTTATGAATTACTGTTTCTTTCTTTGCCCTTAACTGTGATTGTTATTTGGGTGAGGAAGAGTGATAATGCACGAAGGGTGATGCCGTGCCATGTTTATTTATTTATGCACGAAGGTCAATGCCGTGCCATGTTTTATTGATTATGCACGAAGGATCATGCCGTGCCCCGTTATTGAACCATGTACGAAGGATCATGCCGTACTATGGATGTGAGGATGAGAGTAAAAGCACGAAGGGTGATGCCGTGTACTTTATTTGCTTATTTGATGAGGATGAGAGTAAAAGCACGAAGGGTGATGCCGTGCAACTGCTTGCTATTTCTTGAATTGATATTACTTGTGTTTACATTATACTTTGTTTTCCTTGTAAATTTATTAACTGTGGTTAATTGTTGAATTCTTTGAGATATTCCTTATTGCGTTGTTACTTGATTATTTCTCGTTATCTTGTGGTATACATATATATATATATAGAACTGCACAGGTTTATGGGGGTGTACGGTCCTAGGCTTGTCACTACTTCGCCGGGATAGGCCAGGCACTTACCAGCACATGGGGTCGGTTGTGCTGATACTGCACTTCTGTGCATTTTTGCACAGGTCCAGGATTCGATCAGGAGCAGCAGCAGTAGATCGATTGCGTGGGAGTTGATCATATTTGAGACCGAGGTAGCTTGCAGGACGTCCGCAGGCCCGGCGTCTCTCTCTTTATTTATGTTATTAGCTGTAGTCTCTTTGTTCCGAGACAAACAGAATTATGTTATATTTCCTTCGGACTTTTATGTGTAGTATTCCATAGTAGTTCGTGAGTTGGTGACTCCACGTCTTGGGTAGAGGATTTCAGTATGATTTTCACTTTGTAATTAGTTAATTCTATTTCGATAAAGTATTCCGCATTTGTTTAATTAAAATTGTGTTAAAAACAGGATAGTATGAGTACAGTGGCTTGCCTAGCTACCACGAGTAGGCGCCATCACGATCCCGATGTTAGGGGAAAAATCCGGTTCGTGACAAGTTGGTATCAGAGCTCTAGGTTACATAGGTCTCACCACTCACGAACAAGCTTAGTAGAGTTTGAGAGGTAGGTACGGAGACGTCTGTACTTGTCCTCCAGAGTCTATTGAGTTAGGAAAGAGTCTCTCATTTGTTCTCTCTTGTCGTGTGACTTGTCCCTCAATTACTGATTGAATTTCTATTCTGTCCTTTCACAGATGGTGAGGACACGCGCTTCTTCATCCGCTGACCAGCAACCCGAGCCCCAGGCAGCTCCCGTAAGGGGCAGGGGCCGAGGTCGTATCAGAGGCCGTGGTAGGGGTAGAGCTCAGCCCCCGGCAGCTACTCCCGAGGTGGAGCCTCATATTGAGATTGACGAGGAGGTTCCAGTCCCAGCAGCTCCAGTGGGCCCAGCTCAGGTCCCAGGAGAGGCTTTATTTACCCCGGATCTCCGGGATGCTTTGGTCGGAATAGCGGGATTTATGGACAGCATTGCCAGAGCGGGTTTATTATCAGTTGCACCAGCCGCTTCTCAGGCTGGAGGAGGGGCCCAGACTCCTATTGCTCGTACTCCGGAGCCAGTAGCTCCTCAGCCTCAGGCACCAGTGGTTCAGCCAGCTGTGGCCACTCAGTCAGGTACCACAGCTTATGCCGGCGATGGAGCGGCCATGACTTTCGATTCGTTATGGAGGCTTGATCGGTTCTCCAAGCTATTTACCACTACATTCAGTGGAGCCGCATCAGAGGATCCTCGGGACTTCTTATTCAGTTGTCATGAGATTCTAAAGACTATGGGGATCGTGGAGACAAACGGAGTTGACTTCTGTACCTTCAGGCTTGCAGGATCCGCCAAGACTTGGTGGAGAGATTATTGCTTGACTCGACCAGCAGGGTCCCCAGCTTTATCATGGGATCAGTTTGCGGAACTATTTATGGAGAAGTTTCTCCCTGCTACTCGGCGGGATGTACTTCGGAGGCAGTTTGAGCGCCTCCATCAGGGCACTATGACAGTTACACAGTATGAGACGAGATTTGTCGATTTGGCTCGTCATGCGGTGGTGATACTTCCCACGGAGCGGGAGAGGGTCCGCAGATTTATAGATGGGCTTAATCAGCCGATTAGACTCCGGATGGCTATGGGCGTGGGGAGTGACATATCATTTCAGGAGGCAGCCAATGCAGCACGCAGAGTTGAGATGACTCTTGCTAGGGGAGGCGGTTATTCTTCGGATAAGAAGCCTCGTCATTCGAGCGAGGTTTGGTGGTTCTTCCTCCGGTGGCGGAGAATCCTTTGATAGAGGCCGGTCCTCCGGGCCTTTTCATTCCACCCTTCGGGCTTCACAGGGTGGACCAGGTGAGCGTGGTTTTCGGGGGCATTATTCGGACCGGCCTCCTATTAATGCTCGGCCTCTTCGCAGTGTTTGTGGAGGCCATTCGGGTCGACAGGGCCAGCAACCCTATCAGTCCAAGAGTTGCTACGGTTGTGGTGACCCGGGTCATTTTATCGGTATTGCCCTTTAGCGGCGGGCAACTCTCAGCGCACCGAGGTCCTCGTCCTATGATTCGAGGCCCCAGCTGCCCACAGCCTGCCCGGCCGGCTAGAGGCGGGGGTAGATATTATAGAGGTGGAGGTCGAGACCGTAGAGGTGGAGACCGTCCGGCCAGGAGGTAGAGGTCGGCCGGTTGATGGTCGTCCTAGAGACGCGGCTCGGAGGGAGGTGCGGATCCCCGATTCTATGCTTTACCGGCCGGGCCGAGGCAGAGGCATCGGATGCCGTGATTACGGGTACTATTCTTGTGTGTGGCGAGGTGCTTCGGTATTATTTGACCCCGGATCTACGTATTCTTATGTGTCTTCCTACTTCGCACCGTATTTGGCCGTGCCCGGCTATGCTCTGGATATTCCAATTTATGTGGCTACACCAGTGGGTGACTCCATTGTAGTCGATCGGGTGCATCGTTCATGCGTAGTTATATTTGGGGGTCTTGAGACCCATGTTGATCTGTTGCTTTTGGACATGGTAGATTTTGATGTCATATTGGGGATGGACTGGTTGTCCCCATACCATGCTATTCTTGATTGCCATGCTAAGACGGTGACCTTAGCCTTGCCGGAATCACCCCGACTAGAGTGGAAAGGTACCTCAAGCCACTCCGTTCGCACTGTTATTTCTTATGTTAAGGCTCGACGTATGGTCGAGAAGGGGTGTCTAGCTTATCCGGCTTATGTTCGTGATTCCAGCGCAGAAGTTCCTTCCATTGAGTCAGTCCCTATTGCACGAGAGTTTCCGGAGGTTTTTTCTTCAGACCTGCCGGGCATGCCACCCGACAGGGATATTGATTTCTGTATTGATCTGGCACCGGGCACTCGGCCCATCTCTATTCCACCCTATCGTATGGCCCCGCCGGAGCTAAAAGAGTTGAAAGATCAGTTGCAGGACCTTCTTGAGAAGGGCTTTATCAGGCCCACTGTTTCCCCCTGGGGAGCACCTGTATTATTTGTAAAGAAGAAGGATAGCTCGATGCGGATGTGTATTGATTACCGGCAGTTAAACAAGGTGACTATCAAAAATAAATATCCACTGCCGAGGATTGATGATTTGTTTGACCAGCTCCGGGGAGCGAGGGTATTCTCTAAGATAGACTTGAGGTCAGGCTACCATCAGCTGAAGATCAGGGCGGCTGACATTCCTAAGACAGCCTTTCGGTCTAGATATGGGCATTATGAGTTCTTGGTCATGTCCTTCGGGTTGACCAATGCCCCGGCAGCATTCATGGAGTTGATGAATCGGGTATTCAGGCCTTACTTAGATCTGTTCGTGATAGTCTTCATAGATGACATCATGGTGTATTCCCGCAACCAGGAAGAGCACGAGCGGCACCTCAGAGTGGTTCTTCAGACTCTGAAAGATAACCGACTATATGCCAAATTTCCTAAATGTGAGTTCGGGCCGAGTTCGGTAGCATTTCGGGTCACATCGTATCGGTGGAAGGTATTCGAGTAGACCTAAAGAAGATTGAGGCGGTCCAGAACTGGCCTCGACCAGCTTCAATGATCGAGATCCGGAGTTTCTTGGGATTAGCGAGTTACTACCGCCATTTTGTAGAGGGGTTTTCTTCTATTGCGGCCCGATGACCAGAGTTGACCCGGAGGGTGTCCATTTGTGTGGTTCGAGGAGTGTGAGGCGAGCTTTCGGAAGCTCAAGACGGCCCTTGACCACCGCACCGGTGTTGATACTACCTACAGGTACAGGGCCTTATACAATTTATTGTGACGCATCTCGTACAGGGCTTGGAGCGGTATTGATGCGAGATGGTAAGGTTATCGCTTATGCTTCGAGGCAGTTAAAGATACATGAGAAGAATTATCCGGTTCATGATCTTGAGTTAGCAGCAGTGGTTCATGCCTTAAAGATCTGGAGGCATTATCTATATGGTGTGACATGTGAGGTGTACACTGATCACAAAAGCCTACAGTACTTGTTCAAGCAGAAGGAGTTGAATCTACGACAGTGGAGATGGTTAGAGTTGCTAAAAGACTATGATGTTACTATCTTATATCATCCAGGTAAGGCCAATGTGGTGGCCGATGCTTTGAGTAGAAAGTATGCCGGCATGGGTAGTCTTGCATACATTCCGGTCAGTCAGAGACCATTAGCTCTAGATGTCCAGGCCTTAGCCAACCGGTTCGTGAGATTAGACATTTCTGAGCCTAGTAGGGTGTTAGCCTGCACGGTCGCTCGTTCTTCTTTATTAGAGTGTATCCGTGAGAGGCAATTTGATGATCCTCATTTGCGTGAGTTGAGAGATACAGTACAGCAGGGAGGTGCCACACAGGTAAATCTAGATGATGATGGGGTATTGAAATTGCGGGGTCGAGTTTGTGTGCCCAATGTCGAAGGGATTCGAGAGTTGATCTTAGCGGAGGCCCACAGTTCGCGGTATTCTATTCACCCGGGCGCCGCGAAGATGTACCGGGACTTACGGCAGCACTATTGGTGGCGCAGAATGAAGAAAGATATCGTTGCGTATGTCGCTCGGTGTCTAAATTATCAGCAGGTGAAATATGAGCACCAGAGACCTGGTGGTGTATTCCAGAGGATTGAAATTCCCGAGTGGAAATGGGAGCGGATCACTATGGACTTCGTTACTGGACTTCCTTTGACTCGGAGGAAATTTGATGCTATTTGGGTCATTGTTGATAGGCTGACCAAGTCAGCACACTTTATTCCAATATCTGTCTCCTACTCGTCGGAGAGGTTAGCGGAGGTTTACATTAGGGAGATTGTTCGTCTCCATGGGGTGCCAGTATCTATTATCTCTGATCGGGGAACGCAGTTTACCTCGCGGTTCTGGAGAGCAGTCCAGCAGGAGTTAGGCACCCAGGTTCAGTTGAGTACAGCATTTCATCCTCAGACGGATGGCCAGTCCGAGAGGACTATTCAGATTCTTGAGGACATGCTTCGAGCCCGTGTTATTGATTTCGGAGGCTCGTGGGATCAGTTTCTACCATTAGCAGAGTTCGCCTACAATAACAGTTACCAATCTAGCATCCAGATGGCTCCGTATGAGGCGTTGTATGGTAGGCGATGTCGATCACCGGTTGGATGGTTTGAACCGGGAGAGGCTCGGTTGTTGGGTACAGACTTAGTTCAGGAGGCCTTGGATAAGGTCAAGACTATTCAGGAGAGATTGCGTTCAGCTCAGTCCAGGCAGAAGACTTATGCGGATCGTAAAGTTCGAGATGTGGATTTCATGGTTGGTGAACGAGTATTGCTCCGAGTGTCGCCTATGAAGGGCGTGATGAGGTTCGGGAAGAAGGGCAAGCTCAGGCCCTAGGTATATTGGTCCATTTGAGATTCTAGACAGAGTGGGAGGGGTGGCTTAAAGATTAGCTTTGCCGCCTAGCTTATCAGCCGTGCATCTAGTTTTTCATGTATCTATGCTTCGGAGATACCACGACGATCCCACACATGTGTTAGACTTCAGTACTGTCCAATTGGACAATGATTTATACTACGAGGAAGAGCCGGTGGCCATTCTAGACTGACAGGTTCGATAGTTGAGGTCGAAGAGTTATCCTTCCGTGCGTGTTCAGTGGAGAGGTCAGCCTCCTGAGGCATCGACCTGGGAGTCCGAGTCTGATATGCGGAGCCGCTACCCACATTTGTTTCCTGACTCAGGTACTTCTTTATTTTGTCCGTTCGAGGACGAACGGTTGTTTTAGAGGTGGAGATTGTGACGACCCAAAGGGTCATCACTTATTTAATTAATCATTTCGAGCTTCTAAGGCCATGAAAACCTCATTCTATGTTGCCTCGATTTACGTGCACAATCCGAGCATGTAGCCGGAAAGATTTTGTGATAGAAAATATGAATTCTATGAGAAATTTGGATAAAAATGATATTAATATTGATATGGTTGACTTCGGTCAACATTTTTGGTAAACGGATCCGGACCCGAGATTGGATGGTCCCGAGAGGTCCGTAGGAAAATATGGGACTTGGACATGTGTCCGGAGTCGAATCCTGGAGGCCTAGAGCCCAAGTTATGAATTTTTCTATGAAATTGTTTTTGATGTAATTGTTAAAGGAAATGAATTAATTGACCTTGGTATCGGGCTCGTATTTTGGTTCCGACGCCTGGTACAAGTCTTAAATATTATATATGTGATTTCTGTAAAGTTTGGTGACATTTGGATGTTGTTTGAGATGTTTTGGACCTTGAGTCCCAAGTTTGAAAGTTTTGAAAACCAAAGGTATGAAAATCATGAATTTGAGGCTTGATTTGATGAAAACGATGTGATATTGGCGATATGATCGCACGAACAAGTTTATAATGTGTTTTTGAGGTTGTGTACATGTTTGGTTTGGAGCCCGGGGGGCTCGGGTGAAGATTTGATAGGCCGTTGGATTAAATTCTGAAATGTTGCACTGCTGGTTTTTCACCCAGCTGTTGGCTTCGCAATTGCGAAGCATTTCTCGCAATTGCGAAGGGGATGATCAAGGCAGGGCTCGCAAATGCAAACCCTGATTACAAATGCGAAACCCCTCATGCCCAGCCTTGTTCGCAAATGCGAACAATTGTTCGCAAATGCGAACGTCCCCAGGGCCTGCCTATGTTCGCAAATGCGAACACTGCCCCATATTGCCTTGGTTCGCAAATGCGAACCATTGTTCGCAAATGCGAACACTGCCCTATACAGCCTATGTTCGCAAATGCGAACATTAGTTCGCAAATGCGAACACCCCCTTTGTCTGCCGGTGTTCGCAAATGCGAACAAATGTTCGCAAATGCAAACTTCCCAGCCTTAGCTTATTTTTCAAACTCCAGAAATTGGTCGGGGTTCGCAATTGCGAACCTATGTTCGCAAATGCGAACACAGAGACATGTAAAACACGATTTTAAGTTCATTTCTTCACTTTTTACAAGACAAAAACACCCATTTGCGATTCTTCACGGATTCCTTCTTCATCAAAACAATTGTAAGTCACTTTTTACTTAATTCTTTCAATTCCTAACATCATTAAACATGTTTTTCATTAGAAATCAAAGGTTTTCATGGTAGAATTCTTGTTTTTGTTAGAAAATAGGGTTTTTCATAAATTGGGGAATTGGACCTCGAATTGAGGTCCGATTTTGAAACAAATCATATACATGAACTCGTGGGGGATGGGTAACCGGATTTTGGTCCTAACCCCGAGTTCCGACCATGTGGGCCCGGGGTTGAAATTCACTATTCCGGGCAGAATGTTGTAAAAGATGTATTTGGTCTTGAGAATTAGTTTGTTGAGTAGTATTGATGATAATAAATCAATTGTGTATAGATACGATTGGATTGGAGCCAAAGTTGAAAGAAAAAGACATTTCCACGGATTGAATTGTTCATAAACATTCGAGGTAAGTGTTTGTTCTATCCTAGCTTGAGGGAATAGGATTATGTGTTACGTGTTATGTGATTGAGTGCGGTGTATGGGCTGTGGTGACGAGCATCCATACACTGGCGTCTAGTATGATCGTGAGTCATTGGAAAATGATTATTTTGAGATATATTACAGATGAATTGTTATTGTTCTCCCTTGTCGGGACTTGTTGCGAAGATGATTATTGATTGCCCTACTGCTTCTTTCTTGGCCCTTAACTGTGATTGTTATTTGCGTGAGGAAGAGTGATAATGCACTAAGGGTGATGCCGTGCCATGTTTATTTATTTATGCACGAAGGTCAATGCCGTGCCATGTTTTATTGATTATGCACGAAGGATCATGCCGTGCCCTGTTATTGAACCATGTACGAAGGATCATGCCGTACTATGGATGTGAGGATGAGAGTAAAAGCACGAAGGGTGATGCTGTGTACTTTATTTGCTTATTTGGTGAGGATGAGAGTAAAAGCACGAAGGGTGATGCCGTGCAACTGCTTGCTATTTCTTGAATTGATATTACTTGTGTTTACATTATACTTTGTTTTCCTTGTGAATTTATTAACTGTGGTTAATTGTTGAATTCTTTGAGATATTCCTTATTGTGTTAATACTTGGTTATTTCTTGTTATTCTGTGGTATACATATATATATTGAATTGCACAGGTTTATGTGGGTGTCTGGTCCTAGGCTTGTCACTACTTCGCCGGGATAGGCCAGGCACTTACCAGCACATGGGGTCGGTTGTGCTGATATTACACTTCGTGCATTTTTGCACAGGTCCAGGTTACGATCAGGAGCAGCAGCAGCAGTAAATCGATTGCGTGGGAGTTGATCATATTTGAGACCGAGGTAGCTTGCGGACGTCCGCAAGCCCGGCGTCTCTCTCTTTATTTATGTTATTAGCTGTAGTCTCTTTGTTCCGAGACAAACAGAATTATGTTATATTTCCTTCGGACTTTTATGTGTAGTATTCCATAGTAGTTCGTGAGTTGGTGACTCCACGTCTTGGGTAGAGGATTTCAGTATGATTTTCACTTTATAATTAGTTATTTCTATTTCGATAAAGTATTCAGCATTTGTTTAATTGAAATTGTGTTAAAAACAGGATAGTATGAGTACAGTGGCTTGCCTAGCTACCACGAGTAGGCGCCATCACGATCCCGATGTTGGGGGAAAAATCCGGGTCGTGACACCTTTACCTTCAGTTAACAAGGCATATTCAATGATTATGAGTGATGAAAGTCTAAAATGCATAGCTACAACAACAATGAATTTAAGTTTACATTCAAATGCTATGCCTAAAAGTCATGAAACAACTGCACTGTTTTCCACAAGACCTAGTGGTTTTCAACCAAGTTTTCAGTCCAATAACTTTCAACAAACTGGGAGTTATCAAAAACCTAGGAGGAACAATGAATTTTGTGATTATTGTAAAAGGAAAGGTCATAATACAGAAAACTGTTGGAAACTCAATGGTTATCCACAAGGTTAAAAGTTCAAGAAGAAAGGGGGAGCATTTGCATACTGTGCAGTAGCAAATGAGCCAAATCAGAACAATCTTGTCCAGGCTCAAGTCTTCTCATAGGTGCAGGGTCAACTGCAGACTCAACCACAAACAATGATGCAGCGGCAATCTTCAAACATTAGCAGTAGTAGTTTTCAACAGCCCATAGCTTGTTCTTTCACAAAGTAACAATATGAGCAAATACTACAAATATTATACAAGAGTTCAGGAACATCTACATCTGCAAATATGACCAGTGCAACAGCAATGCCTTTTTTGTAGATATTGCCAATAAACCTTCTCAGGTATGGATAATTGACATAGGGGCCACTAATCATATGGTTTCTGATCTTAGAGCATTGTCCAAGATTGAATAATTCAAATCTAATAGCCCTAGAAATGTACATTTACCAAATGGAGATGTAGTCTCAGTTACACATATTGGTACTTGTCCAATCTTAGCAAAAAACATAATTAGGAATGTTCTTTATGTTCCTCAGTTCAAATATAATCTTCTCTCAGTATCCAAGTTAACCAAGGATCTGCATTGTTGTATTGCATTTTATCCTGCTTTTTTTGTCTATTTCAGGATCTTTACAATGGGATGGTGAAGGAGATTGGTAAGGAAACAGAAGTGCTATACATTCTAAAACTACAGGAAGCTGAGAAATACATTGAGAATGCTTTGACATTCAATAAATCTAAAGGAATTGATAAAGAATTGAAGGATAAAAAAGAAGACAACATCAGCTTATGGCATAGAAGATTAGGGCATGTTCCTCATATGATTCTGTAGAAACTATTCATAATAAAACATGATAAGTGTGTCAATGTAGTGAAGAGTTGTCATGTGTGTCCTTTGGCTAAGCACACTAGACTTTCATTCCCTAGTAGCAATATTAAAAGTACTCAATGTTTTGAGTTGTTACATGCGGATGTATGGGGCCCTTATATGGTATCTACATTTGATGGAAATAGATACTTCTTGACTTTGGTGGATGATTTTTCAAGAATGACCTGGCTGTTTCTGTTGAAATTAAAATAAGATGCATGTGTGGTACTGAAATATTTCTTTCTCTATGTGAAGAATCAATTCAGTTGTGATGTAAAAATGATCAAGACTGACAATGGTACAGAATTCACTAACTCAATCTGTGCAAATTTGTTCAAGGAGCATGGAATAATTCATCAAACAACATGTGTTTATACTCCTCAGCAGAATGGAGTAGCTGAGCGGAAACACAAACATATTCTAGAAGTTGCCAGAGCTATGAGATTTCAAGCTCATATCCCTCTTAAGTACTGGGGTCATTGTGTGTTAAATGCTGTGTATATCATAAATATGATGCCTACTTCAATTTTAGGTGGTCTAACTCCTTTTGAGAAGTTATACAATAGAAGTCCTTCATTAAAGCACATTAAAGTTCTGGGATGTTTATGCTATGCAAAGAATGTGAAAGAAAATGACAAGTCTATGAGCAGAGCAATACCAGCAGTGTTAATGGGCTACTCTGGAACACAAAAGGGATACATTCTCTTTGATCTCACGAACAATACTTTCTTTGTTAACAGGGATGTTATTTTCAGAGAAGATGTTTTTCCTTTTCTAACACTCTAAATCACAACAACTTCCTATTTTTGTCCCACTGTCAGAATCAGATTATATTACTACTCAACCACCAGGGACTATGACTTCATTGTGGGAAAGATCCACTACTAGTTCTCCTCTTACTGATGATATGTTCATTGCTGATGGCATTGAAGATTTTCCAATGGAGACACAACAAGAAATAAGTTCAGATGAGACTCAGCAGATTGTATTACCACACATAGTACAATCTCAAGATCAACTTCAGAATTCAAATAGTTCAGACAACCAGCTCATTGGGGTAAGGAGATCTTCTAGAGAGAAGTGCCCACCTATATGGAATAATGTAACGATCCGGCCCGTCGTTACAAAAATTTCCACCCCGTTACCTTGAATTTACATATCTTATGCTTCTATATCAGTGTTAGAACCTATCGGGTGAGTTATGAGTGAATTGAATTAAAAATGAAGCAAATAGCATGTTTGAAGGAAGTTTGAATATGGAAAGTCAACCTAGAGTTGACTATCGAGTTAGGGTGCTCGGAATCGGATTCTGATGATTCAACTAGTTTTGAGGGATCATTTATGACTTAGGAGAGCAATCGGAATTGAATTTGGAGATCCGGTGTAGAAATAGGCTTGAATTGGCTAAGGTTGAATTTTGGCGAAATCCGATCGATAGGTGAGATTTTGATCCGGGGGTCGGAATGGAATTCCGACAGTTGCAGTAGCTCTGTTAGGTGATTTTGGATGTGCCTGCAAAATTTCAGGTCATTCGGACGTCGTTTGGTCGGGTTTTTGATGGAATGTGTAATTTGGAAGTTTTGAAGAAACTTAGGCTTGAATCCGTGTGTAATTGGTGATTTTGATGTTTAGGATGGTGTTTTTATGAATGGAACAAATTCGTATCGTGTTTTGGAGTATGTTGGTGGTTTTCGTTGGGGTCCCGGGGGCCTCGGGGTGAATCCGGACCATCATCCGGCATTTCTGGAACTTAAAAATCTGCAGAAAAATTGCAGATCACTGGGCAAAATCCAAGCCTTCGCGTTCGCGTGGCATGGGCCGCGTTCGTGAAGGCCAAGCGAGTCAAGCATCGCGATCGCGAGACAGGGTATCGCGTTCGCGTAGGCCAGGATTCTTGAGCTTCGCGATCGCGTTCAGGATGTCGCGTTCGCGTAGGTTTGTCAGGGTGTGCATCGCGTTCGCGTGAGGGTTATCGCGAACGCGTAGAAGGAAAATCAGACGGCTGGGAGCTAGTGCATCGCGAACGCGTTAGGGAGGTCGCGTTCGCGAAGGTCAATCAGGAGCTGGGCATCGCGAACGCGTGGCAAGGAACGCGAACGCGTAGAAGAAAAGTCCCAGGCAGTGAATTAAAACCAGAAACATTTCACATACGGGTTTCATTTCATAAACCCCCATTTTTGAGCCCTAGAGAGAAGAAATCATGGGAAAACGCTGGGAAATCATCGGGTATTCATCGGAGGTAAGTTTCTTGACTCAAAAACATCATTTTATGGTTGGATTAACATCAATCTTCATGAATTTGGGTAGAAATTGTGAAGGATTGTGGCCTAGATATTGAAAATGAAAATTTGGGTTTTGAAAGGCCAATCGAACTCCGATTTTGGTAAATTTTATATGTACGGACTCGTGGCGAGACGAGGGTTCTGGAAATATGAGTTTCGAAATTTTTCGAGATGTGGGCCCGAGGCTCGGGTTTTGCCAATTTCGTGATTTTTTGATATTTTTCGAGTTCTTTCGATTGGGTTATGTTCCATTAGCCTATTTTGATATATTTGTGCTGATTTGTGCTAGTTTTGACGTGCGTGGATGCCGGTTCGAGGAGCTAAGGTGTCGCGGGCATGAGCTTTCGTCGGTTCGAGGTGGGTAATACTTGTAAATGATGTCCCGAGGGTTAGTAAACCCCGGACTTGCACATCTTAGTGCTGGTGTTGAGGTGACTTGCACGCCGAATAACGGGCGTGGGGTAGAGCACCATTGGGGATTGTGACTTGGTCCGTCCCGCGTAATAAATAATAACACCTAATTGTTGAAGTGAATTGGACTAATTATCATGTTTGGACTTCGTGCCAATTATTTGAGTCCTTCAGGGATTGGTATCACTGTTTTGATAACACCGTGCATATTTTATTCTAATTTAAGGTTTTAAATGGTATTTTTGCTATTTAGCATTCTTATAAGGTTATGAAAAACTTGAACAAGGTCTTAATAATAATTTAGCTGTGAGCTAATGTGATATTGTTGCCCGTAGGGCTTTTCTTGATTATTTGTTAGACTGATTGGGGCTGAGGGCCATATGTTAGGGCATGACATTCATATGAGCATATGCATACACATGCATGGATCGGACTGCACGCCGCAGTGGTATATGGATCGGGCTGCGCGCCGCAGCAGGTGTGATATTAATATTGTGCTTGGGCTGTAGGAGCCCCTCCGGAGTCTGAACCCCCACAGTGAGCACGGGTACCCAAATTGGATCGGGCTACACGCCGTAGCGGTCATATGCGTTGCATGGCATACATACATTGGTTTACGTGTACTACGTGGCATAACATTCAGTACTCATACATTACTGGCACACATGCATTAGTTGCCTTATTGACCAGATCTCCTAGTGTAAATTGATAAGGAGTGCTGAGCCCGAGGGGCTGATTTGAGTGCGGACTTGCACTGCTTGAGATTGTATCCAGGTATTGGTATATTATTATGAAATAAAGTAGCTAAAATTGAGATGTCTAAATAATCTACTCACATATGCTTGAAAGGAATAAAAAGATAGTTCTGTATTGTGTAGCATGAAATAGTGCCTATCGTGGTTTTCTTCCCTTCAGCATTATTTACTTTTATTACTGCTGAGTTGGAAGTACTCACACCCGACTCCCTGCACCTTGTGTGTAGATCCGGGTACATCACAGTAGAGCAGATTCTATTGTGGCTCGGGAGTGCTTTTGGACAGTCGAGGTAGCTGCCAGCGTTCGCAGGACTTGATTCTCCAGTTTGTCTGTATTTTGTTCTGATCATCCCACACTTGTGCACAGTTATATTCACTATTTACACTTTGTATACTCTGTAGAGGCTCATGACTCTTGACCCTTCGGTCTATGGGAGTTGGCACATGTTGGGACTTGGTTCCCTGTTTTAAATATATCTATCATTGTTGTGCTTAAATTGGATAAAGTGAGCTTGTGGCTCCGTGGTTATTATTGATTGGTCGGGCTGACCTAGCAGTGTGCTGGGCGCCATCACGACCGGATTTGGGGTCGTGACAAGTTGGTATCAGAGCCTAGGTTTACTAGGCCTCATGAGTCTTGAGCCGGTTAGTAGAGTCTTGTGGATCGGTACGGGGACGCCTGTACTTATCCTCGGGAGGCCGCGAACCTTTAGGAAACACTTCACATTTCTTGGAATTCTTATCGTGCGTACTTGATTCAGCTTGAGATATACCTTTTTGAAACTCCTTTCGCACGTCTGTGTACTCTTCGAGCGCTCGGTAATATAATTGACTTATGGCTTGCGATTCCCTGGTCGAGGGGCGAGATGTAATCTCTATGAATTCATGTTGGGCCAGTCGGGAGGACTTGAGGCCAGATCCTTGTCTATGGCTTGAACACCAAGGTATTAATTTTGCGAGTCGGTATTATGAAGTTCATACAATCGGTAAAGTGCCTTATGTGTAGTGGAACGAGTTTAAACTCAGGAAGACTAAAGTGATTTTGATATGTGATATGATTCGAGCAGGTACAACACAGGTTCAAGTATAAATTGTGATAATATGATTCGTATAGTATTGGGATTTAATGTTGTTGAAATACATTGTGATATCTTGTTGAGTTGTGGATGTATTGTTAGAATGGTTTGGTGATTCTTTGGCAGGGGGATAGGCCAATTTACAAAGGAAACTCTGCCGAAATTTTTGGAAAATTTGGGACTTAGAAAGATTTCTGTCACCTAAAGAGAGTGGGCTTATTGGTGGTGCATGTATATCCGCAAGAATTGCAGAAGAGCTAAGGTCTCCGATGATTCGAGTCTCTGTCAAGGCTTGTAAATGACTTGAGTTTAATCTCATATTAACATTTCGGCATCACTTGAGTAATAATGATATGAGTGGTTGAAAGTGCTTTGATGAATGGCTTCGAGCTAAGTTGGGGAGGTTGCTATTGATTAACCGATTGCACTATTGTGTGCTATGTTGATTCTGTCTCTAAGTATGTTGGGAAATTCTGGTAAAGGTTATGGTGCTTCGTAGATCTGATGAAGTACTAGGGTGTTGTGAACTTATGTTGGTAAAGAATGTTCGGTGTATAGAAAAGAAAGATAGCTAATTGTATCCGTATGTAATCATGATCTGCAGTGTCAGAGTTCTAATAAGGCACGAGTGGTTCTGTTCAATAAGACAGTTGAATTACAGTTGAATAAGGATGACTGACGCCCGAGAATTGTTTACGGTGTTCAAGATTTTACTTGTAACAGTCAGGTGTCTTAAGATTGTGCATGCGGCTAAAGATGGTGGTTTCGTTAGAAGAGATCGGTACTTGTGTTATATTATGTGAATGATGGGATTCTATGTAATCCGTATTGGAAGGTAATGATAACGAATTCAAATCGCAAGAGGTTCTTCAAAATAAAGTATTGTAGGATGTGATCCTTACCGTGTGGTCTTATGTACGAGTCTCGTGTGGAATGAGTTGATGTGTTATGGTGCTACAATAATGGCTAATATTAAATTAAGAATGGATCAGAAAGGAAACTGGGTAAATGGATCAACTTGTTAATAAACCAGAATGGTATAAAAAGGAATACGATTGATTCCTGGTGTGTGGTTGAAGTAATAAGTCTTGCAGACATTGCAGTAAAGCTTTTGAGTGCTGGCAGTCGTGTAACCCGATATGGGTATAATATGGGTATAAGGACTCAGTCCTGGCAGTTTTAACTTATGCAATGTGATTGGGAGAAAGAGTTTATGATGTGTTTTAATGTGGTTTGAAAAATGAGTGTATTTTTCCTGTTGGTATGCAAAGCTTGGAATGTGTAATGAGTTTTCTCTATATGGGATCATAAAAGTCCTTGACCAGTTGAGTGCGTCGATGTTTGCGGCGTAGGAAAGGGATAAGAATTTCCATGTTATTTTAGTATGGTATTGTATATGCGATGTGTTATGGAAAAGTTGATAATGGTATATTCTAGGTTTTGAGATCACTTCATAATATATGGGAAGTCAATAAAATTATTGAGCAGCGCGGACAGCTGCAGGTGAATTAAGAATCGATCTTTCCGATAATTTAAGAAAATGATACTGCTATTCTATTAACTTGGCAGGGAATATGATCCAAAAAGGACAAGGTAATGTAAAATGATGATATCCAGTTGTATGGTGGTATTCTCTTGTTGGATCGACTATAATAACTGAATCGTTGATGGCATAGTGAAATTTCTGAATGGCCGTCGTGGTATGAATGGACGCTTGATGTGCGTTATGTATTCATATGGTGGAGTGTGGAACCAGGTATAGCGATTCATGTGTTATATATGTGTTGGAGACTAGAAGTCCTCGTAATGCGCCTATGCAGTGGTTGTATATCGCGTGTATTGACACCGTTTTGTGATTATTGGAAATCGGAAGCCCTAGTGGCTCTCTCTTAGCTTGATATGATGAATTTGGGTTATGACACCTTATTTCAGACTGGTTGACATAAGACAGGTCATCTAGACAAATGTGATATGGACGATGTCGGAAAATGACACAAATTGCGTAGCAGAGAGCATCAGAGTATGCTCCAACAGAGTAGTTGTACACGGGACCAGCGGACGGCTGGTAGGCATTGCTTTGTCAGGTTGGACCTTAGTGGCGGATGTTAGTGTAGAAGTATCTACCATTGATTAGTTCTGGTATTGAGGAACTTTGTCGGATGCGTTTCTTGTGGCCAAACTTGAGGCTATATATGTTTATTATGATGAGCAACTTGACTCGACGCGTATTTATTTGACGAGGGTTACTTGGATCGGGTGGCACGCCGCCACGGGTATGGTATCTAGATCGGGTGGCACGCCGCCACGGGTATGTCATTGGAGCGGGTTGCACGCCGCAACAGTGTAATGTGAAAATATAGTTAGTTATAAGCTACCTGGTATACAATACTTCCTCGCTTCTGAGGAAAAGACCGTTTTGAGTATCGCTTGGCGAATGGCACATCGGTTGTGTCCTTTCGGGATTTAATAGCATAGGTTAATGGTTTCACCGTGGGTGAGGTTGATTGCTTGGGTTCAGACCTAGATCTGTGCGTGGCCGACCTTTTTGAGCTTGGTAACTTGAGGTGCTTCATGAGTAATAATGTTGGGATAGAATCACGAATCGTGGCAAGGCCACGTGATGTTATGACCTCTCGAGGAGGATTCAGGTACTCTATTTCTATAATGCGAGACGCGATCTCGGTTCTATGTTATGATGGCACAGAGGAACTGAATTGCAGCTCTATTTGCTGGAGACAATTGTCATGATTTGAGCTGTCATGATTCGAGTGTGTGCAAACATTTCTATTGGAGCCTATGTTGTGCTCGTTGTGGCTTAGGCCGGTGTTGAGGTGTCATATCACCAGTGCGATGTATTATAATCGAAATGACCTTTGGAGTCATTTATGAATACGAGCATATTGGATCTTAGCTTGTTAGAAAGGTAAAAATCGAGGTTTGGCTCCGAAACCTATTGTGGTATCGGTTAAAAGTGAAATGGATTCATGAATGGTTGACCCGAGAGATGGGTTTGATATATCGCGTGTTCGGTTGCCGTGGGCATGATATGAAGGTGTTGGAACAAGACTCTATCTAATGAAAAAGGGTTTTTCAGTTGGTATTTGGTTATCATGGGAAAATGTGTGATTAGAGACTATTGTCTCGAGTGATTGGGTTGTTTGATACATCATATGATCTCACCCGGAGTAGTGAATATGGGTTATTGCAGTGGATTCGAGTGTATCCTGAGTATAGGCATGGGATTTGCATTTGGCTTATGATTCCAGAAAGTGCAATGTGATTTATGGTTCAGATGGTCTGTGAAATTTTGACTATATGGTGTTTTCGGACTTATGTGAGATAGGGTGACGTATGATCGCCCGGATATATGCTTGGTAAGGTCATTCGGCTATTGGGTTGCTTCTAGTACAACTCCGAGTCCGCTCGAGGACGAGCGTTTGTTTAAGTTGGGGAGAATGTAACGACCCGGCCCATCGTTACGGGAATTACCTCCCCGTTATGTTGCATTTACATATCTTATGCTTCTATATCAGTGTTAGAACCTATCGGGTGAGTTAGGAGTGAATTGAATTAAAAATGAAGCAAATAGCATGTTTGAAGGATGTTTGAATATGGAAAGTCAACCTAGAGTTGACTATCGAGTTAGAGTGCTCGGAATCGGATTATGATGATTCGACTAGTTTCGAGGGATCATTTATGACTTAGGAGAGCAATCGGAATTGAATTTGGAGATCCGGTGTAGAAATAGGCTTGAATTGGCTAAGGTTGAATTTTGGCGAAATCCGATCGATAGGTGAGATTTTGATCCGGGAGTCGGAATGGAATTCCGGACAGTTGCAGTAGCTCCTTTAGGTGATTTTGGATGTGCCTGCAAAATTTCAGGTCATTCGGACGTCGTTTGGTCGGGTTTTTGATGGAATGTGTAATTTGGAAGTTTTGAAGAAACTTAGGCTTGAATCCGTGTGTAATTGGTGATTTTGATGTTTAGGATGGTGTTTTTATGATTGGAACAAATTCGTATCGTGTTTTGGAGTATGTTGGTGGTTTTCGTTGGGGTCCCGGGGGCCTCGGGGTGAATCCGGACCATCATCCGACATTTTTGGAACTTAAAAATCTGCAGAAAAATTGCAGATCACTGGGCAAAATCCAAGCCTTCGCGTTCGCATGGCATGGGCCGCGTTCGCGAAGGCCAGGCGAGTCAAGCATCGCGATCGCGAGACAGGGTATCGCGTTCGCGTAGGCCAGGATTCTTGAGCTTCGCGATCGCGTTCAGGATGTCGCGTTCGCGTAGGTTTGTCAGGGTGTGCATCGCGTTCGCGTGAGGGTTATCGCGAACGCGTAGAAGGAAAATCAGACGGCTGGGAGCTAGTGCATCGCGAACGCGTTGGGGAGGTCGCGTTCGCGAAGGTCAATCCGGAGCTGGGCATCGCGAACGCGTGGCAAGGAACGCGAATGCGTAGAAGAAAAGTCCCAGGGAGTGAATTAAAACCAGAAACATTTCACATACGGGTTTCATTTCATAAACCCCCATTTTTGAGCCCTAGAGAGAAGAAATCACGGGAAAACGCTGGGAAATCATCGGGTATTCATCGGAGGTAAGTTTCTTGCCTCAAAAACATCATTTTATGGTAGGATTAAAATCAATCTTCATGAATTTGGGTAGAAATTGTGAAGGATTGTGGCCTAGATATTGAAAATGAAAATTTGGGTTTTGAAAGGCCAATCGAACTCCGATTTTGGTAAATTTTATATGTACGATCTCGTGGCGAGACGAGGGTTCTGAAAATATGAGTTTCAAAATTTTTCGAGATGTGGGCCCGGGGCTCGGGTTTTGCCAATTTCGTGATTTTTGATATTTTTCGAGTTCTTTCGATTGGGTTATGTTCCATTAGACTATTTTGATATATTTGTGCTGATTTGTGCTAGTTTTAACGTGTGTGGATGCCGGTTCGAGGAGCTAAGGCGTCACGGGCATGAGCTTTCGTCGGTTCGAGGTGGGTAATACTTGTAAATGATGTCCTGAGGGTTAGTAAACCCCGGACTTGCACATCTTAGTGCTGTGTTGAGGTGACTTGCACGCCGGATAACGGACGTGGGGTAGAGCACCATTGGGGATAGTGACTTGGTCCGTCCCGCGTAATAAATAATAACACCTAATTGTTGAAGTGAATTGGACTAATTATCATGTTTGGATTTCGTGCCAATTATTTGAGTCCTTCAGGGATTGGTATCACTGTTTTGATAACACTGTGCATATTTTATTCTAATTTAAGGTTTTAAATGGTATTTTTGCTATTTAGCATTCTTATAAGGTTATAAAAAAAACTTGAACAAGGTCTTAATAATATTTTAGCTGTGAGCTAATGTGATATTGTTGCCCGTAGGGCTTTTCTTGATTATTTGTTAGACCGATTGGGGCTGAGGGCCATATGTTAGGGCATGACATTCATATGAGCATATGCATACACATGCATCGATCGGACTGCACGCCGCAGTGGTATATGGATCGGGCTGCGCGCCGCAGCAGGTGTGATATTAATATTGTGCTTGGGCTGTAGGAGCCCCTCCGGAGTCTGAACCCCCACGGTGAGCACGGGTACCCAAATTGGATCGGGCTACATGCCGTAGCGGTCATATGCATTGCATGTCATACATACATTGGTTTACGTGTACTACGTGGCATAACATTCATCACTCATACATTACTGGCACACATGCACTAGTTGCCTTATTGACCAGATCTCCTGGTGTAAATTGATAAGGAGTGCTGAGCCCGAGGGGCTGATTTGAGTGCGGACTTGCACTACTTGAGATTGTATCCAGGTATTGGTATATTATTATGAAATAAAGTAGCTAAAATTGAGATTTCTAAATAATCTACTCACATATGCTTGAAAGGAATAAAAAGATAGTTCCGTATTGTGTAGCATGAGATAGTGCCTATCGTGGTTTTCTTCCCTTCAGCATTATTTACTTTTATTACTGCTGAGTTGGAAGTACTCACACCCGACTCCCTGCACCTTGTGTGCAGATCCAGGTACATTACAGCAGAGCTGATTCCATTGCGGCTCGGGAGTGCTTTTGGACGGTCGAGGTAGCTGCCAGCGTTCGCAGGACCTGATTCTCCAGTTTGTCTATATTTTGTTCTGATCACCCCACACTTGTGCACAATTATATTCACTATTTACACTTGTATATTCCGTAGAGGCTCATGACTCTTGACCCTTCGGTCTATGGGAGTTGACACGTGTTGGGACTTGGTTCCCTGTTTTAAATATATCTATCATTGTTGTGCTTAAATTGGATAAAGTGAGCTTGTGGCTCCGTGGTTATTGTTGATTGGTCGGGCTGGCCTAGCAGAGTGTGCTGGGCGCCATCACGACCGGATTTGGGGTCGTGACAAATAAAGACTTTGTATCTTTGAATTTACATTCTTCAGTACCATATTCCATAGCAAATTGTGTGCGATATGATAGACTGTCCTCAAAGTATCAATCATATCTAGCTGCCTTCTCTACTATAGATGAACCTACTACATTTGTTGAAGCCTGTCAAGATCCTAGGTGGGTGGAAGCTATGAATTCTGAAATTGAAGCACTGGAAAACAACCATACTTGGGATATTGTCTCACTTCCAAAAGGTAAAACTCCTATTGGTTATAAGTGGTTATATAAAGTAAAGTACAAGACCTCAGGGGAAGTAGAAAGATTCAAGGCAAGACTTGTTGCAAAAGGCTATAGTCAATAAGAGGGAATTGACTATCAGGAAACATTTTCTCCTATTGTAAAGATGGTGACAGTCAGAACTATTCTCTCTATAGTCGATGCTCAACATTGGCACATTCACCAAATGGATGTGTGCAATGCATTCTTGCAGGGTGAACTTCTTGATGAGATTTACATGCAACTTCCTCTAGGATTCAAGAGCCAGGGGAGTCACAACCAGTATGTAGGCTCATTAAATCCTTATATGGCCTTAAACAGGCTCCCAGGCAGTGGAATGTGAAGCTTACTGATGTTTTATGCACGTTTGGCTTTATTCAGAGTCAGCATGATCATTCTCTATTTGTAAAAAGGAGCACAGAAGGTATAACATTAGTGCTTGTTTATGTAGATGATATGTTGATCACTGGGTCACAACTGAAACTAATTCAAGACACAAAGGCAGCATTGCAGCAGACTTTTAAGATGAAGGACTTGGGAGAGTTGAAATATTTTCTGGGCATAGAGTTTGCAAGATCTGAGAAAGGCATTCTTATGCACCAAAGAAAATATGCATTGGAGCTTATTTCAGAACTTGGACTCACTGCAGCCAAACCTGCAGCAACTCTATTGGAGATGAATATCAAGCTAACTACAAGAGAGTTTGATGATCACATTGGGACAATAAACAATGAAGCTGATAAGTTGTTACCAAATCCTGGGGTATATCAGAGGTTAATAGGGAAGCTACTCTATCTAACTATGACTAGGCCTGATCTATCATTCAGTGTTCAAACACTAAGTCAATTCATGCAGCAACCTAAGAGCTCTCATATGGAAGCAGCTACAAGGATTGTGAGGTATGTTGAAAACCATCCAGGACAAGGACTTCTACTGTCAAGCAGTAAGAAAGAAGTTTGAAAAGCCTATTGTGATGCAGGCTGGGCTGCTTATCAGAACTCCAGGAAGTCTGTAACAGGGTACTTGATCAAACTAGGAGATCCCTTAGTTTCGTGGAAGTCAAAGAAGCAAACAACTATCTCCAAAAGCTCTGCAGAGGCTGAATACAGAAGTCTAGCAGCTACTGTTGCTGAACTCATATGGCTAGTTGGATTGATCAAAGAAATTGGGATTGAAGTAGAGCTTCCTGTGAATATTCATTGTGACAACAAGGCAGCAATACAAATTATTGCTAACCCAGTCTTCCATGAGAGGACAAAACATATAGACATAGATTGTCACTTTATAAGGGAAAAAATATTACAAGGCTTCATCAAAATAGAGTACATCAATACAATGGAGCAGCATGCACACTTTTTAACAAAAGGATTAACTAAAAGTCAACATGAATACTTAAGTTCCAAACTAGGTGTGTTTGATGTGTTTACACCACCTAGTTTGAGGGGGAGTGTTGAGAATAAAAGAGTCACTTGAATTAGTAAAACAGAAAAAGGGTAGTTTAGTATTTTTAAGGCGGTGCCTTTATAAGTTAAATGACGTCGTATATAGAGTTAATCCTGGCCGCCCAATACAACTGATCAAACGGACAAGACCAACAAGACATTTAAATGAAACGATGTAGCTTAGGTAAATCAATCTCAACCGTCCAATGTTATAATCCAACCGACCTAATAAGATCCTTCATTAAAACAAATGACACTGTCTCGAGGCTACAAGATCCTGGCCGTTGATCTTGACTAATCCAATGGCCAGGAATCAACGATACACAACTGATATATATACTCTCATCTCACGTTGTGTCTGTCATTACACTCACTCATTTGTATTATCTAACCCTAGCCGCCTGAGACTCAACCTTCTTCTTCCTCCAGTCTCTCATGGAGACTACCAAAAAACCACGCCTCAGCCTTCATCTCCGGCTCAGACAAACCGCAAACACCCTCTCCACCATCCAAAAAACCTTCAAGCCACCATAAACCCCGACCAAAACCATTGGCCTCCCTGTTCCTGAAACTCCGGTCGCCGGAACCCTAGTCGGCGACTTCATAAAATATGAACTAAGATACCATACTAACACCCTTAAACCGTCTTGAGGTGATCTACCACCCTATCTGGGTGGTTTTCCTCGAATCACCCTCAAACTTGTCGAATATTAGAAAAATACTCATCGGAACCCTACTCCGGCGAGTACCAAAAACTAACCTTAGCCCCCAAAGTACTACCCCAGGCCTTCAAACCACCCTTCATATACACTTAAATCGAACCCAAAGTCCTATTTGAAAGATCTAGTACTCAGAAGACCAACCGTCTTCAAAGCTCTGAAAATCCAGAAAAATGAAAAGAATGAAGAAGAAAGAAAGAAGAAAAGAAAGAAAGAAAAGGAAAAAAGGAAAAGAAAAGCCCGAAAAAGCTAAGTATTCCTATCTTGTTTTCATTCTTTGCTGTTCTGAAAAAATGTTTCTTTACATGTCTACTGTGTTCATCTGAACCTATTTTTTATGCATGTTTAAAAATACAAATCTATCTTTTCCTGTTCACGCGAGCCTTGAATCTTACACATGCCTAAAACTTTCTAAGTGTTCTTAGGGTTTTTGATATTAACTATGCATGAATCATGTGCTAGTTAGTCTGTTTTATGTGTTTGTTCATTATATTCTGTCTCGATTGAGTTTTGGTTAGTTGGAATTCAACCATTATCAAATTTCTCCTCTGAGTTCTGATTAATTGAAAATTAATTCGTGATTAAGGCTATATGTGCAAAACAACATGAATCTGGCTATATTTGTAACTTGATTCGTATGTAAGTTCATTATGAACCTTTGAGTGCATATGTTATTTGGGTCATGAGTATAAAGATCTTGTGGCTACATTTGTGAGTTAAGTCAGGGTGTTGATTAAGTGGCTATGCTTTTATTAAGTGGCTATGCTTTTAATAAGTGGCTATGTTTTAATAGTGGTCGTATTTTGATAAGTGGTTATGTTCTGATAAAGGTGGCTAACAATGAAAAAGGGTGAGGTCGAAACTAGTTAAGTCTTAAAACATGTTGATTAGTGGCTATTGGTTAAACGAGTATTACCCTAGTTCTACCATACCTAAGGCAGGTCGGGTAATAATGAATAAATAAAAGGGGTAAAAAGGGGAAGGGTAAATGCCATTTTTGTAAATTAAATAGAGCGTATAAAGATAAAAGTGACTTTAGTACTTGCTATTTCTCCAATTACTTAGATAATAAAGGGCAGACTGGGAAGAACTAAAAGACAATAATGAAATAAACCTTAGCAAGTGAGGGCAGTTAGGTAAAACATGCCTAAAGGAACATAATAGAATTGCCTAGAACCTTCTAGCAGGGGTTCTAAGGTAGTTCGATGCAATTCTAATAGACTATACTATAACTAATTGAAAAGAATAAGGGGATGGAAATATAATTAACTTATTTGAAATTCCCCCCAAAATAACTCTATAAATAGGCCTCTAATAAGCCCGACAAAGGGCTGAATTTTGGATTTTCAGAAATTGATCCAGATTTTGAAATCAAAAAAAGAGAAAGAGTTCTAAAATTCTGAAATATACAACTAAGGGTAACACACATTAAGGAAAGCTGATTAACTTGAGTGCTGTCCTGTGATTTATGTGGTTCAATTCTTCATTAATTCATCTTGACTTTGCTGGATTCTCTGATTTTTCTTGGGTTGAATTGTTGGGTTCCCTATTTGGAGCTTTTAGTAGCTATTTGCTGTGATTGAATCATTTCATTGTTGTTGCTGCTTCGTTGTTATTGGTTGCTGACTATTCTTCTTCTCCAAACTCTAGACTCATCGATCTGTTTTGAACCAGGTACACAGCTATTGACCTGAAGTTGTAATGAGCTGCTGATTGGAGAATAATGATATAAAATCGTGTTATATGAATTTTCATGTATTTGTGTTCCATTATGTAGTTTGGAAGTACTTAGATCCTTGTAATTCATCTAGGATTTGGTTGTAATAATTAGTAGACTAGAACTATGCTTTAACTCAATAACAACAGGATAAATAAGCTAGGTAGGGAATTATCACCTAAAACTAAAACTAGCTAAAATACAGTTAATACACTTAGATTTATAACTATTCTAAAATTGGACATGTAATACTAATACTTAGATATCCTCGTTAACCAAGTTCTGAATCAGCATCAATTAATTCGAAAAAGCGTGAGTAGTAGGATTGTAAATCGTGATTACGGTTATATCACTGTTGAAATTGGTTTAGCTACAGAACTTGTATTAAGTTATTGTGATATGGTGACCTGAATGTGGTTGTAACAATAATGGTAATTCGAGCATGTCTAGTTGAATCTTAGAGCACTGTTTTCTACTTAATGCGAGCAATAATAACTCTGTAAATAGTATCTCAATCAATAGATAATTCATAGATTCATACTCTATTAATTTAGTAGTTAAATAGTAACAAGTCGATTAAACTAGTGTTGACACGTATTTAGTTAAATGACAATATTGAAATTAGTAAAGATCAAAAATGTAATTTACCATTATTTGAAATAGTTAATTGTTTATATTGAATAGTATTTGTTCGTAGTATTGTTGTTAAAATATTAATCTGCTTTGATTCCGTTTTAGACATAAGTACTCTGGGCCTCGCTGTGAATACAGGCCCAGATCTAATTGACATGGCATTAATGCCTTGGGATGGAAGCGAAAGTGTTAGCTTGAACCTAGCTATCCAGTTGCACCTGGGGTGCAATAATGTGAGGAAGCCTGGATTTCAGGCCCAATAGCGTATAAAAGGGGGCCTCGATCCCAATAAAGGATGATATAAAAATGACATAAATCTAAAACGTTTATACCTAAGGAAAAACAGAAATAGAAAATATAGAATACATAGGAAAGACCTTAATAAAAACGGAGACGAGCTACGCCAAATCACAAAGGCATAGTTGCGGGGCCCTCCATAATTTCCTATAAAAAAATCAGAAATTGGAAAGACCGTTTAGCGAATTCCACGGTCTCTCCCAAAAATTAACTAGACGTAGACACCTTAGGGAACGATTTATAATAAATATACATTTCTAATACGATCGCACATTTAGATGACTCAAATCAAAATCCGGGCGAAGCTGAAATGCATTAAGGTCACATGCGTACTGGATGCGGTGTGATTCGAAATGTGTTTTCGTAATGTCGCAAAATCCTAAAATTAACCAAAGCGGAACATAAAAAACATTTAAAACTAACGTATATAAGGAAATTAGATATTACAAATATGGCAGTTGAGCGACCGTGCTAGAACCACAGAATACGGGAGTGCCTAACACCTTCTCCCGGGTTAATAGAATTCCTTATCCGAATTTTTAGTTTCGCGGACTGAAAATAGAGTCATAGTTTCCTCGGTTCGGGATTAAACCGGTGACTTGGGACACCATTATTTTCCCAAGTGGTGACTCTAAAATCTAATAAATAAATCCCGTTCCGATTGTCCTTTAAGTGGAAAAACTCCTTCCCTATTATTATTATATCCCTTTCTGGGGTGTATTAGTAAATAGCGGGTTATACGTAAAAGAAAAAGGAGGTGTGACAGCTCTGGCGACTCTGCTGGGGATAAGAAACCCAGAACTTCGGTTCAGGGTTTAAGAATTCGAGCTCGATTAAATTGTTGTTTTTGTTATTATCTGATTTCATTATATGCTTTGATCAATGTGCTACGTGTTTACCGCTTTACGTGAATTGTATATATAAAATTATGCCGAAAACCCATTCTCTTCTTATCTTCGGGGATGTGCTTAATGGTTGAGACTCCTCTTTTCTGTTAAGTCAATACCCAACAAGAAAATAGAGGCCGGAGAAGTTACAAAGCCGGACGATCCCGTGGGTCCCCGGTATGTAGCCCCCTCCTCGACCCGAGTTTTCCACTCGAGTGCACAGTCTAGTACCACGAAAAATTAGGATATTGAGCCTAGATTTAGGATGTTTATTTGAATCATATCTGACTTAGGGGACTTAACACAGGGGTTGGGTCCGTCTAAGATAGGTGACCCAGAAATCAAAGACCAAGCATGATCATATGTTGCATTTATTTGTCCTAGATTATTTTGCTGACCGGCTAAATACCTGAAAATAAAAAGAAAGAAAATTTTTGGACTGAAATATTGACAAAATGTTGTCAAAAGATTGAAAAGAAAGTTTAAAAATAGTAGAAATAATTTTGTTGAAATAATGGGTTGATAATGGGCTAAATTGTGTAATATAGCCCATATATATATGCTCTAAATTAAGAAGAATTTACTGTCATATGATTATAATTAATGATAAAATTAGCTCTAATTGTGATTTGAATGTTTCACAGGAGTTAATTACGCATGTGAGAGTTTATGATGGTAAACAATGTGGAAAAATTGAGCAAAAGAAGAAAAAAGAGCACATACCCTACTAGTGCGGGCATTAGCGCGACCATAAGCTTGCCCGCACAAGTCCAAAAGTTCGGACCAAATGTTACCCCACTAACGCGGGCATTAGCGTGTCCATAAGCATGCCCGCGCTAGTCCAGTTCTGGAAATACATTATTGAGTTACTATTTTGTCACTAAAGGGTAGATTCCACTATGGGATAAAAACAAGGAAAAGGTGCATAATGAGGGGATCAGATTTTTAACATTGAATGAGAGTGGATTTACACTATTCATTCTAGAGAGAACATTTTGAGAAGAGAAGCCATTGAAGTCCTCTTGGAGCTAAGCAAGAAATTGAAGATCAAGACTTTGGAGCAACAAATTTAAGAGTTCATCTAAACCTTCATCTTATATTTTTCTTTGTAGTATTTTAGACATTAATATTATAGATTTTAGTATGAACATGAGTAGCTAAACTCTCTAATATTCTAGGGTCATGGATGTCAGTTGATCTTGTTATTTGAAGCTTAGATTGATTTTATTTAAGTTATTGATATGGGTTGTTTATTTGATTTTGATCTTAATTATTTTACTGCATAGCTAACAGTGAAATATTATTTACGAACTTTGAATTAAACTTGACAAAGGAAATTCTTGGTTGCATATAAAATCAAATACAACAAGATTTGAATCTCGGGCATCGAGTGAAGGATTTGCAATTAAGATAGATATATACTTAATTGCCTTGTTTGGTTAAATAATAAGAGTTTGAAATGCATTCTTGTTAATATTAATATCATAGAAATATAGATATTGATTTAACTTGGATAGATTCATAAGAACTCGAAAGATTCTTATGAATATTATTAACCTTATAATCAATAATCCGGATAATTTAATAAATCGATTCTAAGTAGAAAAATAGCATGATTACTAGCAAGTCCATGGCCGTGGAATATATTTGTCCATACTATTATAAAAATATTGTGAATTGGTTGTAGTAATTTTATCTTGAATAATTGTGACATTATTAATTTAATTATAAAGTAGCTCCTATATACTTTCGAATTATATAACATAAATCAAGAATTAGTTAATTTAATATCAGTCAATAAGATAATAAAAATTCCTCGTGGGAACGATACTTTACTTATTACTATACTACTTGTCGATCACGTACACTTGTGTGAGTGTTTTGGTCGCAACAAGTTTTTGGCGCCGTTGCTGGAGAATTTAAAATTAACTCCTTGACTATTTTACTATTTTGTAGTTGTTAATAGAAAATATAAAAAAGAATTTTTCATCTATTTGTTTGTGTTATACAGGTTCTTCTCTTGAATGCGGAGGAGCAGAAGCACAAACAATCTCTTTCCATTTGATCCTGAAATTGAAAGAACAATTCATAGAACAAGGAGAGAGTGGGAAGCTCGATATAGAACAGAAGGAGAGTTGAACATTCAAATTCAACCACAGCCAACAGTGATGGCAGGAAATGAGGAACGAGCGGTGATTGAAGCCGCAAGACCCAGTCTGGCTAATATGACTCAGGCTATTGTGAAGCCTGATATTATTGGGCACTTTGAGTTGAAACAATATATGGTGCAGCTGATTCAGTCTACAAGGCAATTTGTGGGTCTACCTCATGAAGATCCACAAAGACATATTCAGAATTTTTTGGAAATTATGGATACTTACAATTATCCAAATGTTTCCAAAGATTATGTAAGTCTGACACTTTTTCCCTTCTCTCTGCTTGGGGAAGCTAAAGAGTGGTTAAATAAGGAACCATCAAATTCAATACGCACATGGGATGATCTAGCAAAGAAGTTCTTAATTAAGTTCTTTCCTACTAAAAAGACAAAGATGATGAGGAGTCAAATTCTTGGGTTTGAACAACGCTCTGGCGAAACACTTCATCAAACATGGGAAAGGTACAAGAAGCTACTCAGGGACTGTCCTCATCATTGTCAAACAGACGAGGTGTTAGGTCATATGGATTAGATGAAGCTTCAAAAATGAATCTTGATTCCGCTTGTGGAGGAAGTTAAATGACAAAATCTTACACAGAAATCCAACTCTTGTTAAATACATTCACTTCAAATGATAATAACTGGCAGGGTGATGGAGATTCCAGAAAGGCAATGAAACAAAAATCAGCAGGGTTGCTTGAGCTAGATGATGTATCGGCAATGAGAGCTGAAATTGCAAGGCTATCCAACCAGATGACAAGGATGACAATGCAACAACCTCAACCCATGCAACAGGTACAACAAATAGCTATTTGCTGTGAAATGTGTGGTGATAGCCATACAAGTGATATGTGCCCTACGAATCCAGAATCTATTTATTATGTGGGACAACAAAACAGAGGCCCAGCAAATCAGCACGCACGGTATGGAAATTCCTACAATCCAAATTGGAGGAATCATCCTAACTTCTCATGGGGTGGAAATCAGCAAAATCCAAATCAGTACAGACCGCAAGGGGGTTTTAATCAACCTTAGAGACCACCTCAGCAGGTGGAAGAAAGCACAAATGATTTGCTGAAAAAGTTGTTGATCGACAATCAGCAGCTCAGAACTGATGTTAGGAATCTAGAAAGGCTGATGGGGCAGATAGCAACGAACCAGAATACTAGACCTACATGAGCTCTCCCCAGTGACACAGAAAAGAACCCACAGGTAAGTGCTATAACACTTAGAAGTGGGAAAGAACTTGAGGAAATCTCAAAGAAAAAGAAAGAGAAATTTGTGCCTAAGGGAGAATTGATCCCTAAAGTGATAAATTATCCAAAGAAGGCTACTAAAAGTCTTGAACTAGTGAAAGTCCCAAGGCCACCCCCACCTTTTCCCCAGAGACTACAAAAGAAGAATGATGATCGAGTGTTCAGTAAATTTATGTCCATGTTGAGCCAGGTTCAATTAAACATTCCACTTGTTGATGTACTTCGAGAAATTCCTAAATATTCTAAGTACATCAAAGATATAGTGGCTCACAAAAGAAGATTGACTGAATAAAGAGTGCACTGCCAGGGTACAAAACAAGCTTCCACAAAAGCTTAAAGATCCAGGTAGTTTTACAATTCCTGTGCGTATTGGTGATATCGATGTAGGCCGGGCTCTTTGTGATTTGGGGGCGAGCATAAATTTAATGCCCTTGTCATTGTTCAAACAATTGGGTCTTGGAGCTCCTAGACCAACCATTGTGATGTTACATTTAGCAGACAGGTCCATAGCACACCCTGAAGGGGTGATAGAAGATGTACTGTTGCAGATTGGAAAATTCATCTTTCCTGCTGATTTCATTATTCTTGATTATGAAGCAGATGAATTGGTGCCAATCATTATGGGGCGACCTCTGTTAGCTACTGGTGATGCGATCATTAAAGTGAAAGAAGGGAAGATGATTCTAAGGGTTGATGATGAGGAAGTGGTGTTTAACGTATACAAAGCAATTCAACTTCCTTGTCAATATGAGGAACTTTCTATGATATCAGTGATTGAGAATGATGAACAAAATCGGGATTCAATTGTTTATCTCAATGATTCGTTAGAGAAAGCACTTACAATATTTGATAATTTGGCAACTGGTGAAGAGGTTGAAGAGATGATGTACATCCTTGATATATCTTGTGCATACTTGCAAGGGACATATCCTTTTGAACCGTTGAACAGGCAACATGGACCTCCTCCAAAGCCATCAATTGAGGAAGCCCCGAAATTGGAGCTTAAACCACTCCCATCTCACTTGCATTACGCTTATTTGGGTAGTTCTGATACATTGCCTGTTATCATTTCTTCTCACTTATCTGAATTGCAGGAGGAAAAATTGCTGAGAGTATTGAGAGAGCACAAGAGAGCCATTGGGTGGACAATGTCAGACATAAAAGGTATTAGTCCTGCTTTTTGCACGCACAAAATCCTCATGGAGGAAGGACACAAACCAAGTATAGAACACCAACGTCGCCTCAATCCCAACATGAAAGAAGTGGTAAGGAAAGAGGTGATCAAATGGCTTGATTCAGGTATTGTATTTCCTATCTCTGACAGCAAATGGGTGAGTCCAGTTCAGTATGTTCCTAAGAAAGGAGGAATAACTGTGATAGTTAATGATAATAACGATTTAATACCAACAAGAACTGTCACAGGGTGGAGAATTTGCATTGATTACAGAAAACTGAATAATGCCACTAGAAAGGACCACTTTCCTTTCCTATTCATGGACCAAATGCTTGATCGATTGGCTCGCCAGGAGTATTACTGCTTCCTGGATGGTTACTCTGGGTACAATCAAATTACTATAGCCCTAGAGGACCAAGAGAAGACCACTTTTACGTGTCCTTATGGAACGTATGCGTTCAAAGGAATGCCCTTTGGTCTTTGCAATGCACCTGCGACATTTCAAAGGTGTATGATGGCCATTTTCACTGATATGGTCGAAAGGTTTGTAGAAGTATTTATGGATGATTTTTCTGTTTTCGGATGTTCTTTTGATAAATGTTTAACTAACCTCGATAAAGTGCTAGCCAGATGTGAAGAGACCAACTTGGTCCTAAACTGTGAAAAATGCCATTTCATGGTAAGAGAAGGTATTGTCCTAGGACACAAAGTGTCCAAGAATGGATTGCAAGTAGACAAGGCAAAAGTGGAAGCAATTGAAAAATTGCCCCCACCCATATCTGTTAAGGGCATACGCAGTTTTCTAGGCCATGCAGGATTTTATTGAAGATTCATTAAAGATTTTTCAAAAATTTCATCTCCACTTTGCAGGCTCCTTGAGAAAGATACATCATTCAAGTTTGATGATGCTTGTCTGAAAGCATTTGAAGAGCTTAAAAGAAGATTGGTCACTACACCAATCATTGTTGCTCCAGATTGGGAATTGCCTTTCAAATTAATGTGTGATGCAAGTGACATAGCCATTAGTGATGTGTTGGGATAGAGGAAGGAGATAAATTTTTACTCCATTCATTATGTGAGCAGAACTCTCAATCCCGCTCAAATGAATTACACTGTCACAGAGAAAGAATTACTTGCAGTAGTATGGGCATTTGACAAGTTTAGATCCTACCTAGTAGGAACTGAAGTCATAGTCTATACTGACCACTCGGCTATCAAGTATCTATTTGCAAAGAAAGATGCAAAGCCAAGACTAATCGGATGGGTTCTTCTTTTGCAGGAATTTGACCTGGAGATACGTGATAGAAAAGGTACTGAGAATCAAGTGGCAGATCATTTGTCCAGATTGGAAAACAGAAGTCATGTGATTGAAGGAGACTCAATAAAAGAAACGTTCCCAGATGAACATCTGTTAGCCATCACATCTAATGAAACTCCATGGTATGCTGACTTTGTAAATTATATTGCAAGTGGAGTGATGCCATCAAAAATCACAGCTGATCAACGGAGAAGATTCTTCCATGATGTTAAATCATATATGTGGGACGAGCCATTTCTCTACAAACAATATGCTGACCAATTGGTAAGAAGGTGTGTACCTGAAGAAGAAATGAATGCCATCTTGCATGATTGTCATTCTTCTTCATATGGAGGTCATCATGGTGGAGATAGAACAGCACAAAAGGTTCTCCAATCAGGTTTTTACTGGCCATCCTTATTTAAAGATACTCATGCGTTTGTTAAAACTTGTGACAGGTGTCAAAGAACAGGTACAATCACAAAGAGAAATGAGATGCCTTTACAGAATATTTTGGTGGTGGAATTGTTTGATGTATGGGGAATTAACTTCATGGGACCATTACCAGGTTCTAATGGTAATAGATACATTCTGGTTGCAGTAGACTATGTGTCTAAGTGGGTTGAAGCCATTGCTCTTCCTACGAAAGATGCAAAAGTTGTGGTAAGTTTTGTTAAGAAACACATTTTCACACGCTTTGGAACTCCAAGGGTGTTGATAAGTGACGGAGGAACACACTTTTGCAACAAACTGTTTAAAAATGTTTTATCAAAATATGGGGTAAAACACAAAGTTGCTACTGCGTACCACCCTCAAACGAGTGGTCAAGTTGAAGTATCTAATCGAGAGATAAAACAGATTTTGGAGAAAACAGTTAATGCAAACAGGAAGGATTGGTCTGTTAAATTAGAAGTTTTGTGGGCTTACCGAACTGCATACAAGACTCCAATAGGTACTTCTCCATACATGTTAGTTTATGGAAAGACATGTCATTTGCCTGTTGAACTTGAACACAAAGCTTATTAGGCAATCAAAAAGTTAAATGTGGATATGGATTTAGCTGGTGAAAAAAGGTTGCTACAACTCAACGAACTTGATGAGTTTAGGTTGAATGCTTATAAAAATGCCAAGTTGTATAAAGAAAGGACCAAGAGATGGCATGATAAGCATACCCAACATCGTGAGTTTGAGCCGGGGCAACAAGTTCTGTTATTCAATTCTAAGTTGAAACTCTTTCCTGGAAAGCTCAAATCCCATTGGTCAGGACCTTTTGTGGTGGTAAGTGTGAGTCCTTATGGAGCAATAGAATTAAGGGACAACAACTCAAGTGAAACTTTTCTGGTAAATGGACAAAGGGTGAAACACTATTAGGGTGGTGACATTAATCATCACAAGACCTCGATAGAACTAAATGATGTTTGATGAATTGTGAAGTCGTGTCGCGACAGAAAATAAGGCGTTTGTTGGGAGGCAACCCAATAGTAGCAATATTTCTCATATTTTGTTTTAGTGTGATTATTTTCTTCGTTTTTAGTTTGTTTGGGTGTTAATTGTGTGTTGATAATTGTAGGACAACAAGGAGGTATGCTAAGGTATGACTTCATTTTGCATATTAAAAAAAAAAAAATTTAACCCCATTAGCGCGGCCGCGCTACAACCCGCGCTAATGGGAAACATACTGGCTCAACTCGCGCTAGACTAGTGCGGCCGCGCTAATGCCCACGCTAGTCCAGTGATTTGTCCGTGTTTTTTAGAGGTTTTTAAATATAATAACTTCCCCCAACCCCCAAATTCATAAAATACACATTCCCCTCACCTAATACTCTAACCCTAACGCCCTTTCTCTCTTCTTCTTCCAAAATCAACTTCTCCAACTCTTCAATTTTCCAAATTTCCCAAGACAATCTCCATTAAGGTAAGTTTTTCTCTTTTTCTTTCTTTTGGTGTTTCTAACTTTGAATTTTTATTTTTATTTTTGTATGTATTTCGTTTTTCTTGATTTCTTTTGGAAAAAGAAAAGTTACCTTCTTAGTTTATAGATTAAGTTTGTTTATGTAACTAATTGTTAGAATTAATCATGTAAATAGAATCATTATGTAGAGTTTTGTTTCTTTATAATATTGTTCATATGAATGAAGATGTTACATGTCATATTTATATGTATATTGTGCTATATTTGGTTCTTATTTTGGGCTGAAAATTTTAGTGTTATATAGTTTGTAAATTAGTAATGTTATTTGGTTGTTGTGGATGAAAACATCCTTTTAGAATGTTGTTTAAGGCATTACATCAAACATGCTCACACCATGTTTGATAAAATGTTTCTATGAAGGTAATATTGTGGTCAATTTCGGGATGAAGTCTAAGTAGTCCGGATTGATCACCTGAATGAACATTGTTAACCTTCACTTTTTGGCAGGTCTAATGGCTCCTCGTAAGAACCCATCAGAAGCTTCTTCATCCAGACGCCCAGCTACAACAAATGTTGGGGTAAGGCCACGTAGATCAGTTGATACTCAGACCTTTAACAACCAGAAATTTGTATCTGCGAAAGCAGAGGACAAATTTCATAAAAAAGAAGCCAAGAGTATCATACCAGAGCAAGCAATGGATGTTGTTGCGTTATCAAACTATTGCCCCAACATACCAACAGAATTGAGGAGGCGTGGACTTGACATCTTCTTTGAAGAGCCAATCATTGGAAACGTGATGCTTGTGCGGGAGTTCTATGCAAATCTCCCGGAGCATAATGAATTCAATGTTACTGTGCGCAGACGGTTGGTTAATGCATCAGTGGAGACAATCAGGGCGGCATACAGGGTGCCACCATGGGATGAGAGGACCATAGATGAATACCCAGCAAACAATAGAAAAATTACTCCATGGGAAACCTTCACTGACGTCATATGTCGACCGGAGGCTCGAATTCAATGGTTTAAGTACGGGAGCATGTTTCATGCCAACGCCCTCAAGTTTGTAGCTAAGTGTTGGCTGTAGTTCATTAACAGTCGTTTGCTGCCATCGAAGAATCTGACAGAGGTGAACAAACCTCGAGCTTGCTTAATTTGGTGCCTCATGACTGGAAGATTGTTTGATGTGCCACATTTGATACACAACGAGATGTTCCAAAGAGTTCGAGTCCAAAGGTATGGTATGTACTACCCATCACTGGTAACACTCTTGTGTTTGCAGGCTAACGTACAAAACAATCTAGACATCGATGGCCGATTGAGACAAATGAATCCATTCACAGCAGAAAGGGTCACCACAGGTAGAGAGGACCTTCAAGCAGATTTGGATAGTGATGATTCTGACGAAAGTGATGATGATGATGCGGACACTGAACAAGCTGCAGCAAATGATGCTGAAACGGGGGATGAAGCCCAGCATGTTGAACCACAGGTTTCGGATGTTGATGGCCTGTCTAGGGCCACTAGAGGACAACGGTTAGACCGCATGGAGCTCGAAATCGAACAAATAAAGGCTTCAGTGAATTATTTGGTAGGGAGTGTTGGGCAAATGCAAACTCAACAAAAGAAGTCCGAAAAGAAGATAATGGGCTGGCTTCGAGCTTTGGGTAGGGCATGCAATGTTGATGCCAATTCTATCTATGATCAAGAGTAAAGCTTCAGGGAAGTATTTTTGCTTAAACTTTTAATGGAAGACATGGGGTAAGTGTGGGGTGGAGGAGTCCCTTTTGTAACATTTCTATATTTGTTTTTATCTTGTTTGGTATTGCGGATTATTTTGGCTAGTTTTATATTTGTGGAATGTTAGTATTGTTTAGTTTGTTAGAACACTAGTATTGTTGCTATTAGTATTGTTTTGGAGTGATGCTTTGAATATTTGAAGTTAAATGTTTTGTGATTTAAAAGTATATTTTTGTGTTATATAGAGTAGATAGTGTAAAAATATTTTGTGTAGGTAACAAATCCCCCTTGGGTTTTCTTTGAGCCACGGTTCTTTTCGAAGAGCTTATTTTGAACCGGGCATAGGTAGTTTTTAATGTATACTTTGTGTATTAAAATAAGGAATTACAAGCTATAAAATGAAAGAGAATCCTTTTTGCTAATACACCTGAACACATTAGATCCTAGAATATAATATTTTAGTTTTAAAGGAAATTGACTGAAAGTGCCTTAATTGCATGCTTGCTACTGAAATGGGTACTCATAATAGAGAGTTTCGGTGAGTTGATCTTAATGAGTCATATGCCATGTGTGGTGAGAATTTTAGCTAATTTCATAGTCCATGTAGTGTAAGTGTGTCTAGAACTTGCCTGGTATGTGAATTGAAGCGAAATTTCAGGTGACACTCGGTTTTAAAAAAATGATGTTAGGCTTTCCTTGATCTTTTTAAAATCAATTGCTTAAATTAAATAAAATTTATCCCTAGTTAACCATTTCTAGCCTTGAAACCTTTATTTGGCACCCACATTACAAGCCTATACCATTTTTGTTCTTAATTGATATTTTGAACCCTTTAACCTCTTAAAGCACTTTAATTGTAAAATAAGCGCTAAAAGAAGTACAAAGGAACTAAGTGTGGGGTGGTTTGTGAATGGAACCAATGAAAGTTAGAAAGGTACACTGAAATTTGTATATAAGGTATTTAAAAAAAACTGTATAAATATGTGTATATTGTTTTGTTAATGCCAGTGGAGTGTGAATTAGAGCAGTGCATAAAAGAAAGATGGAACACTGCTAGGAGTGAACTGATTGATTGATGCAATTGTTATTGAGATTGAAGACTTTGCGCTAAAAATGATTGAGTAATGTGTTAAAGTGCTTGGGAGTACTAGTCACTAGTCCCAAAATAAATCCTACCAGCCCCTTAACCCCCATTACAACCAGAAGAAAAAGTCCTAATTGATTTTTGATCGAACAAGCCTGCATTAGTAGAGATTTACATTAAGGGCAAGCTTATGGTACCATTTGCATGCATGTTGTCACACCTCCTTTTTTTCTACAAATAAATAAATGTAAATGTGCCACTGTTTAATACTACACCCCGAGAAGGGATATAATAATAATAATCAGTGAAGGAGTTTTTCCACTTGAAGGACAGTCGGAACGGGATCAATTTATTTAATTTTTTAGAGTCGCCACTTGGAAAAATAATGGTGTCCCAAGTCACCGGTTTAATCCCGAACCGAGGAAATTTATGACTCCGTAATACAGTCTGTGAAACTAGAAACCTAGATAAGGAATTATGTTAACCCGGGAGAAGGTGTTAGGCACTCCCGGATTCCGTGGTTTTAGCACGGTCGCTCAGGTGCAATTTTTTCTTTTATCTGATTTCTTTATATATTTTGATTAGGCGCTACTAATGTTCCGCTTTTTATTTTAGAAGAATTGCGACGTCACGAAAACACATTTCGAGTCACACCGCAACCAGTACGCCTGTGACTTTAATGCATTTCGGTTTCGCCGAGAATAATATTTGGGTCACATAAATGCGCACCCGTATTTAAGAAAATTAATTTAAATTACGCGCCTAAAGCAACTACGCATTTGTGATTTATCTCCTAAAGTTAATTTAAGATCATGCAAAACTTTGATTTATGGGTATGGAATTACTATGAAAGAAATATATATTTGCAACCACATAATAACAGGGCATATCACTTTAACTTCATTTCCGACCAACAGAATTATTCAACGAGGCTAATTTCTAAATTTGTCATGAGACATCTAGGATGAACCTTGATGTAATTGTACTGCTAATATGACAGGAATATGTAAAACATGACATTATAGGTATGATTGTATATTGAGTTCAATTTACAGCATAAAAAAAACAAAGCCATCCACGTACGGAGGATGAATTTGATTTAACACAAAGGAGTGACAGTAAACAAATGCACCATATTTTAACACTGAGGATCATATTCCAGTAAACAAATATCACAAAAGCATACAAAAGCACCAGTGACTACAAATCGAATTTGTTCACATTCATCACATTCAATAACAGAAATAGTTAGAAGATTGACTAGTGACTACAAAAGCAGAGTCATCAATGTCGTATGTTTGTAGCTCTCATCACATGGAAAACAAATAAATTGCAGATTAATTGATAAATCACAAATATACTATGCCAAATCAGAGACAGAAACTTTGTGTTTATGCATTGGAAGATAGATAAAAAGAGATGTAGCTAAATATAATTCACATGTACCTTACAACTTGAAATCGGTGAATCAAGAGATGGAGGAAGATCAAATTCGCAGCAGCGGGTGTGGACCTGACAGGAGACGACGAATCGGAACCTCGAATGGAAACTTTTTTGGCCACCTCGTCCAGATCGGAACAGTATACCGGGACTCGCAAGAAGCAAAATCTTTACCGTAGATGGAGGTGACGCAGCAGCGACACCAATAGAAGAGAGAGAGGAGCATTAGAGATGGATTAATCTGGCTGTTATCTTTCAACGATGGCTAGGATTCGTCCATGGTTGCTGCTTCATGTGGGTTTTTGCCGGAGATGAAGAGAGGTGGGGGTGAAGAAGATGAAGTTTGGGTGGGGGTGGGGGCGTGCGACGACGGAAGGTTGGCTGGTTAGAGGCTAGGACATGAAGGTTGACGGGTGGTAGGCGCTAGGTTTCAGCTTATTTGTGTGTGTATCCCTATTGTGTATAGGTTTTTGCTTTTTTAAGTGGGGAAATGGGTAGGGTTTAGTAATGAGTTGGTCTCAATTAGGTGGGTTTTGGGTATTTGGGCCAGGGAAAATTAGGAAAAATGGCCCAATTCAGGTCTCTTACTAAGATAACCCACTTATTTTAATTATTTTGTAATTGTTTTTAGTTATTTTTTCTAATTATATTAAAATGCTTGACACTAAAATCTATTTCCTATCCATTAATAAAAATGCAAACTAAAACATATTTAAACTAAAAGTGCAAGATGGACCATTTTTGTTATTTTCTTTACATTTTGTTCTAAAACAAATTGATACTAAAAAAATGTGAAATTAAATTCCTAAATGCAAATGCATATTTTTGTATTTTCTTTATATGAATTTTCATGCAACTAATTAATACGCAAAATTGTAAAAAAAAAAAGGAAAAATTGTTTATTTTGAATTTTATGGGAATAACTCATATATAGGGTAAAAATCACGTGCTCACACATGTGACTTCTTTTGTGAGTGTGAGTGAAACTTTCTTGTTGTAAATAATTAGGGAACTCTCTTGTACATATTGATATATGTAATGTTGATAAAATTGTGAGGGCATATGACTCGTGACAGACAAGCAAATCTTGATCTCTATAGAGAGTATTTCAAAGAAGTGTGAATATTGTAATAGCACTTGAAAGTTAGTCCAGAAACTAGAATGTTATATTATTAGGTGTAATGTATGAGTTTTGTTCTAGGTGTCAAGCATTAAGGTAAAATGGTTGAGTTGATGACTCTTTTATAAGTTTAGTGTGATTGCTCGAGGACTAGCAATAGATTAAGTGTGGGGTGTTGATAATGGGCTAAATTGTGTAATATAGCCCATATATATATGCTCTAAATTAAGAAGAATTTACTGTCATATGATTATAATTAATGATAAAATTAGCTCTAATTGTGATTTGAATGTTTCACAGGAGTTAATTACGCATGTGAGAGTTTATGATGGTAAACAATGTGGAAAAATTGAGCAAAAGAAGAAAAAAGAGCACATACCCTACTAGCGCGGGCATTAGCGCGACCATAAGCTTGCCCGCGCTAGTCCAAAAGTTCGGACCAAATGTTACCCCACTAGCGCGGGCATTAGCGTGGCCATAAGCATGCCCGCGCTAGTCCAGTTCCGGAAATACATTATTGAGTTACTATTTGTCACTAAGGGGTGGATTCCACTATGGGATAAAAATAAGGAAAAGGTGCATAATGAGGGGATCAGATTTTTAACATTGAACGAGAGTGGATTTACACTATTCATTCTAGAGAGAACATTTTGAGAAGAGAATCCATTGAAGTCCTCTTGGAGCTAAGCAAGAAATTGAAGATCAAGACTTTGGAGCAACAAATTAAAGAGTTCATCTAAACCTTCATCTTGTATTTTTCTTTGTAGTATTTTAGACATTAATATTATTGATTTTAGTATGAACATGAGTAGCTAAACTCTCTAATATTCTAGGGTCATGGATGTTAGTTGATCTTGTTATTTGCAGCTTAGATTGATTTTATTGAAGTTATTGATATGGGTTGTTTATTTGATTTTGATCTTAATTATTTTACTGCGTAGCTAACAGTGAAATATTATTTACGAACTTTGAATTAAACTTGACAAAGGAAATTCTTGGTTGCATATAAAATCAAATAGAACAAGATTTGAATCTCGGGCATCAAGTGAAGGATTTGCAATTAAGATAGATATATACTTAATTGCCTTGTTTGGTTAAATAATAAGAGTTTGAAATGCATTCTTGTTAATATTAATATCATAGAAATATAGATATTGATTTAACTTTGATAGATTCATAAGAACTTGAAAGATTCTTATGAATATTATTAACCTTATAATCAATAATCGGGATAATTTAATAAATCGATTCTAAGTAGAAAAATAGCACGATTACTAGCAGGTCCATGGCCCTGGAATATATTTGTCCATACTATTATAAAACTATTGTGAATTGGTTGTAGTAATTTTATCTTGAATAATTGTGACATTATTAATTTAATTATAAAGTAGCTCCTATATACTTTCAAAGTATATAATAAATCAAGAATTAGTAAATTTAATACCAGTCAATAAGCTAATAAAAATTCCTCGTGGGAACGATACTTTACTTATTACTATACTACTTGTCGATCACGTACACTTGCGTGAGTGTTTTGGTCGCAACATGGGTCGTAAAACATTTTGACCGAACTACGCAGGTTTGATTCTCACCACTAGGCGAGATACGTAGGCAACCCGTGACGGGTCCAACCACCCCTTTCAAAAAATAACCAAAAAATGTCGAATTTTAGTTTTTAATAAAATCATGGTGATACCGTTTTCTAAAATAGCCGAATGTTCCGAAAGGACGCCGGAAGGTTATTTGTGCAAAAATGGCCGCTTTTAAGTCATTTATTTTTCTTTTAAAATAATAGCCTTGAAATTTTTAAAAAGGTTAACTCTTTTAAAATAATCAAAATTGTCCTTGAAAAGATTTTTCTTTTTGAATAAATCGCCTTTAATAAATGTGCAGGATGAGCACAATACAAAATGAATCCTTTGCACTAATGAACAAGATCCCTTTGGAGTTGCGATTGTGGTAGAATGATCTAGGCCATGATGGACAGGATTGGGTCAACAAATATTTAAAAGATCTTACTGGGCTGCTAAACATAGTACATCGGGGTGATATTATCCGAGCTCTAGTTGCTTGTTGGGATCCCGTACATAATGTGCTCCACTTCTCGGATTTTGAGCTTACTCCGACATTGGAGGAAATTGCTAACTACATCAGGAAGGGCGAGGTTCCCTTAAAAGACAAGTATCTGGTTGCTCCAAGGTCTATTACTTTGCATAGATTCCTCGACTCTTTAAAGATTGCAAGAAATGTTCACAATGAAGACTTGGTTCACGGGTTCTGCACTATGAACTTTATATACCGCAGATATGGCCACGTTGGAGGATTCAATGATCCAACAAACAAACTCTGCAGCAAAGCGAATCAGGCTAAGTGGGAGGAACACATGTGTTTCGCCTTTATGGTAGTCTTTTTGGGATTGATCATATTTCCAAGGAAAGATGGGAATATTGACATTAGAGTTGCCGGAATTGCCAGTACTCTCCTTATACAGGACAATAGTACGTTGGCACCAATGATAGTGGCCGATATCTTCCGTGCTCTCACTGCCTGCAAAGCGGGACAAGATTTCTTCGAGGGGTGCAATTTACTTCTTCAAATGTGGATGATAGAGCATTTATGCCGCCACCCTCAATTTTCAAGTTATGGATCGTCTGAAAAGACGTGTATCGAAGAATTCTACGTGAGGACAAAAGAGGCCAAGTTGCCAAAAGGATCGAAAGGTTGGATCGCATATTTGCGATTACTGACTGCTAGCCAAATAGAATGGGCATATGGATGGTTGACCCTCAACGAAGTTATATATATGCCTGCGGAAGGGTTGTATTTTCTGTTAATAGGTCTCAAGAGCATCCAGCCTTATGCGCCAATACCGAGTATTAAGACAACTCAAAAGATATCAAATTGTGCCGAAAGATGGGGATCTCAGCCTTCAAGCAATAGAAATCGGTCCTGATGGGCAATTCCCGGAAGCAAAAATTCGGCAAATATGGAATGAATGCCAATGTCTGAGAATAGACACTTGTGTGAGAGATCAGGCTAGAGGATTGCATGGTACTATAGAGATGTTGAGCATGAGAAACTGCTAAAGAGGCCTCATATTCAAGAGTTTGCAGAGCAGTCTAAGGAACAAAAAGATTAGATGGCCAAGGAAAATGAATATCGAGCCAAAATCAGCATGTTGGAAAAATAAGTCTAGGACCTCAAATTCGAAAGCAGCCTACAAGAAGCAGCCGATGAGGGTGAAAAGAAACAGTTGAGAAAAGAAAATGAAACTTTGAAGGCTCAGATTGTGAAAATGAGAACAACAATAGAAACCCCAGTTCGACTTGCCCGGGATGAGAAGCTAATTGAAAATCTACGGCGCAAGGTGAAAGATTATAGCTTTGATCTAGATAAAGCTGAGAAGGAACTAGTTGGGGTTCGAAAACAATTGGCTAGGAACGCTGATGTCACGACCCCAGATCCGGTCGTGATGGCGCCCAGCACATTGCTAAGTCAGCCTGACCAATCAATATCAACAACGGAGCTAAAAGCTCTCATTAACCCATTTAAGCATTTCAAAATATGAAACAATAGTAATACTTATACCAACAGTGGGGAGACCAAGTCCCAAAATATACTAACTCCCATAGACCGAAGGGTCAAGAGTCATGAGCCTCTAAAGAACATAAGTGTAATAAAGTTTATAACAAACTCAATGCGGAAAAGAAAGACAACAAGATAAGAAATGACAGCTAGAAGGGGAGTCAGGTCCTGCGGACGCTGCAGCTACCTCGACTATCCCGCACAATGCCTCCGAGTAGCTACTGAATCAAGTCTGCTGAGAGGTACCTGGATCCGCACACAAGGTGCAGGGAGTAAAATGAGTACTGTCGGACTCAGTGGTAATAAACAAGGGTAAGACAGCGCAGATAAGAAATCCGCAATAAAGCACTATGTAAAACTATAATCGGCTACCCTGTCATAGAATCAATATTCATTGTACCTGTACCAACAAATACCAATAAATAGCATAACAGCTAGCAGATGTAGCTAAATGCAATGCAATGCATGATATGACCGCTACGGCGCGTAGCACGACTCCAATTTTGGGTACCCGTGCTCACTGTGGGGGTTCAGACTCCGGAGGGGCTCCTACAGCCCAAGCACATCTCATAGAGATATTCCTGCGGCGTGCAGTCCGATCCAACATATATCTCGCTGCGGCGCGCAGCCCGATCCACTACTAGTCAGCTAATATGCAGATACAGCCTCGCAGGCTCAAAAGTAGTTTTTGAAAACTCTTTTTTATCATTTTTCAGTTGGAAAACAGTAATATCAAGTTCCAGAGATTGGAATTAGCATAATAACAGAAATAGCTGCGGACTAGTAGTAAACTAGCATGTCTATATGATAAGACAATGATAATGATCCTCGCGGGATCCAATATCTGGCTCACGGCCCACAAGTATACTCAACCGCCCAAGAAGGGGGTTCAACGGCTCGAGAATAGCCAATAATACAATATCAACAGGTCGGACTAATATATAGTCTCCAGTTCATGATCGACCCCGCACTCTCAAGAGTGTGCGTGTCTCGCCGCTATAGAGCGTCACAAAGTGGTATACCGGGGTTTCGAACCCGCTGGTCATCACCCACATCTATTACTCACCTCAATACAGCGCGACGACTATTCCGAAATGCCCTTGCCACGAGAATCAAGCTCCGCACGCGTAGAATCTGATCAAATACAGTAAAAATACAACAAATTAGGCCAATGGGACGACACCCAATCAATACAACTCAATTTACATCAAAATTCCCAAAGTTGTCAAAACCCGACTTTCGGTACGCTTGTCGAAAAATCACGAAAGTCACATATTCGGAACCCTCATCTCAATACGAGTCTAAGCATATCAATTTTACCAAATTCGGACTCCATTTGCCCATTCAAAACCTTGATTTTCTAAAGTTCAAGCCTAGGGCTAAATCCTCCATAAATTACCCCAAATTCCACCATTTTCATGATATAATTGCATAATATTACCAATACTAATCATAGTTTAAGTCCATAGTTGATTACCTGATGATTTCCCTTGAGTTTCTCTTCAAAATCGCCCAAATCGCCTCTAAAGCCGAGACCCAAATGTGTGAAATGTTTCTGAAATTTTTCTAACTTCTGATACACTTAACTCATAGCGATTTTCGCTTCTGCGGACCATTTTCCGCCCCTGCGGAACCGCTTCTGCGACCTATTGGTCGCTTCTGCGAACCCGGACCCTTTTGGCCATTTCCGCACCAGCGATCCAAGGGCCGCTCCTACGAGTCCGCTTCTGCGGATTTTCAGTTCCGCCCCTGCGGTCCTTTCCGCCTCTGCGATCAAGTGTCCGCTCCTGCGGACTCGCCTATGCGGTCAATAAATCCGCTTATGCGTTTTTCCCCCATTTCTCTCTTGACCGCTTCTGTGGTCTCATCTTCGCTCCTGTGACGCTGCTTCAGCGGAGACGATTCCGCTTCTGCGAAGTCACTCGCCCCCGCGCCCTCTTGTCCGCTCCTGCGGACTCGCTCCTGCGCTCCCATTTCCGCAGGAGCGAAAACAACAGAACTAGAGTCAAAACCTGCAATTTTCCACATTTTCTCTCGTTTAGCCATCCGAAAACACCCCGAGGCCCCCAGGACCCCAACGAAAACCACCAACATACCCCAAAACACAATACGAACTCGTTCCAATCATAAAAACACCATCCTAAACATTAAAATCACCAATTACACACGGATTCAAGCCTAAATTCCTTAAAACTTTTCGAATTACACATTCCATAAAAAAAACCCCGACTAAGCAACGTCCGAATGACCTGAAATTTTGCAGGCACATCCAAAATCACCTAACGGAGCTACTGCAACTGTCGAAATTCCATTCCGACCCCCGGATCAAAATCTCACCTACCGTTCGGATTTCGCCAAAATTCAACCTTCGCCAATTCAAGCCTAAAACTACACCGGACCTCTAAATTTAATTCCGATCGCTCCACTAAGTCACAAATCACCTCCCGGAACTAACCGAATCATCAGAATCCGATTCCGAGCCCTCTAACCAAATAGTCAACTCCGGGTTGACTTTCTTTATTCAAGTTCCCTTCACAAAGGCTATATGCCTCATTTCCAATCCAAATCACTCTTAACTCACCCAATAGACTTTAACACTGATATAAAAGCATAAAACATACAATTTCAACATAACGGGGTGGTAATTCCCGTAACGACGGGCCGAGTCGTTACAGCTGAAGAAAGAGCTCGGATGGTTCGACAGTTGAAAGATGAACATAAAGTTGAAGTAGCCCGATTGAGGAAGAAGATCATCACAGTCGAGGTCAAAAGTAGTAAACAAACCAAAGAATTTGATGTAGAGAGAGAACATTGCTACATGGCCATGGCTCGATTAGAATTGGAGCTACAACAACTTAAAAGAAGAACCAGCAAATATTAGATGCTCGTGCCGAACAGATTGGTAGGTTGCCTCAAGAAAAAGGGGTCATCAGGGAAAGAATTATCAACATTTCTCAATACATTACGCGAAAATGCCAACTGTGCGAGGATATGACTCATTCAACGTTTACTGCAGTAGCAATGATCTTTGTGAAATAAGTAATGACCGACCTGGAAAATACTCCAAAAGGGATTAGCATATAGGCCCACAGTAAGACCGAACGATGTCTCGCGGGCACTAGGAGCTTTAATGTATTCATATGGCATGCATTTTTCTACTTGTATTTTTATGCATTTTAAAAATTGTAGTACAACATCATCTTTTGAATCAATGTCTGAATATCAATGAAAACTCAAAAGTAATTGTCATTATTTTTTCTCTTATATGCAAATTGCTTGAGCGATAGGCAAACATATAGGATCGAAAAATGAAAAAGGGAGGAAAGAAAAAGGGAGAAGAAGAAAAAGAAACAATGAAAGTAATGATGGGTGGAAACAAAAGAAAGAAAAAGAAAAAGCAGGAAAAAGAAAATTGGCGGGTCAAATAATGACGGGATGATGCATAATTACTAGGCAAAAGTTGTGTTTTTTAAAACTCGTGATGTTTATCCATTATGATCTAACTATTAAAAAGTTTTTATTGTTGATGAGTATCAGATAAAACAGTTAGCAACTGGCATTCTGGCACATCACAACTACAACACTCATTCTAAAAGCATGACAAAAGCGGTAAACCAAGAAATTGAGCCTACAATCATGGATCCCGTGCAAGAGGAGGAAGTAATAGATGTGACTGGTATGAAGGAAGAAGTGTATAAGTTGAAACAACAGATGTCAGAAATGTACCAGGCTTGGTCAAGGGGGCAACCCTTACCTTGTTACCCAGCTAACCCCACATATATTCCTCCCTCAAACCCAAACCAGGAACCACCCACCATGAACTCAACTTCCATATATCCTGCTTACCTGCACTATTACGCTACTACATCATAAGTACCACCCCCTGCCTAAACAAGCTCCACCACCACCACCCCAGACCGCTCCTGTGTATGTGGCACCGCCACCAGTCACTTTGCATAAATCCCCTAGCGAGCATGTATTTCATGTCCAGGATAATCATTACTACCTGCCAGAACCCACCTTCAGGCAACATGATTTTTACACCCCACTCATCGACATGACGGAGGAAGAGAAACCTGCTAGAAACCCTAAACAAGAGGAGATGGCCAGGATAATGAAGAGCCTTGAGCAGTCATTTCGAAATATGCAGGGTCTGGGAGGCCAAGTTAGTGTGGCATACAAGGACTTATGTTTGTTCCCTGAGGTACAGCTACCTGCCAAGTTTAAATTGCCAAAATTTGACATGTATAATGGCCAAGGTGATCCAGTGGCCCATCTCAGAGAATATTGTAGTAAAATGCGTGGAGCTAGAGGAAATGATGAACTACTTATGGCCTACTTCAGTCAAAGCCTCAGTGGTTCGGAATTGGAATGGTATACCCGTCAAGATCATACCCGATGGTTCATTTGGGATGATTTGGCTCAATCATTTGCAAACCATTTTCAATATAATATGGAAATCATCCCTGATAGATTGTCATTGACTAAGATTGAAAAGAAACCCGAAGAAAGTTTTCGGGACTATGGTTTCCGGTGGAGGGAACAGGCGGCCCGTGTAGATCCACCAATGAAAGAAGGAGAAATGGTAGATTGTTTCCTACAAGCTTTGGAGCCGACGTTGTCACGACCCAAACCCCGGTCGTGATGGCGCCCAACACATTGCTAGGCAAGCCCGACCATCTTATCCAATTAAACCAGCCAAGTATAATTAATACTGATTAATCGGCATGATTAGCCTGATTTCATAACAAATCAAGAAGTGTAGAAATGAAATACAAGAACACAGTCCCAACCAAATCGTGGTGTCACAAGTCCGAGCCTCTACAAATGAGATCTACTACAAAATCAAGTCTAACCAGAATGGAGACAACAAAATGATAAAAAGAAAGAGGTTAGGTACTGCGGACGTCGGCAGCTACCTCGAAGTCTCCACATAATGGGGATAATAAAGCAGTTGCGATAGCTCAACTGCCCTCCTGAACTTGTATATCTGCACAAAAAGTGCAGGGGAGTGGGGTGAGTATATTTCAACTCAGTGAGTAACAATAATAAATAATAACTGAAAATAAGAACTCCTGTACTATCACTAAACAGTTCTAAGGCAACCCCCACAGGTTAGTCATCACTATAATGAGTACTCTGATCCCCAGTCCACATCTATCTCATCTAGGTCCCACACCGACCACATCCTCGCTCGTACCACTACGGTATACAGCCATCTCAATATATGGAGACATATACATCTGTCTATAACATATAAATATTTCGGTATATATATGAATATGAATAAGTATAATGCTGCGGCGCGCAGCCCGCTCCAATACATATACCGCTGCGACTGCTGCGGCGCGCAGCCCGCTCCATTTAACGTCGACGGCGCTCACTGGGGGTGTATACGGACTTCGGAGGGGCTCCCTAGGCCCAAGCGCTATGGTGCTATGACGTGCGGCCAGGTCCACCATATATCACTGCGGCGTGCGGTCCGATCCAATATATATATATATACATATATAATTATACTGCTGCGGCGTGCGGCCCGATCCCATAATATACACCAGCGCTCACTGAGAATGTGTGCGGACTCGGACTCCGAAGGGGCTCCTACGGCCCAAGCGCAATAATACTGCGGCGTGCGGTCCGTCCCGCATGTATATTACATGTATATCACATGTATATTCTGCGGCGTGCAATACGATCCAACATATATACTGCTGCGGCGTGCGGCCCGATCCAATGTAGGTATATATATATACTACCTCATAATGGGTCCTCGACCCTATCCCAGTCAATATATACTTGGCCTCTCAGGCCCGATATAATATATCACAGTGGGTCCTTGACCCTGTCTCAGTCAATATAGACTTGGCCTTTCGGGCCCAATATAACATCTCATAGTGGGTCTTTGACCCTATCTCATGTCAATATAGACTTGGCCTTTCAGGCCCAATATAACATCTCATAATGGGTCTTTGACACTGTCTCAGTCAATATAGACTTGGCCTTTCAGGCCCAATATAACATCTCACAGTGGGTCCTTGACCCTGTCTCATCTCAATCGGTATAGACTTGGCCTTTCAGGCCCACTCAGCTAGAACAAGGAATTCCACCCTAGATAATCTCTCTCAATGTACACATCTAGTACGGGCTCATATTATACTATACGGCTAGAGCTATGGCTGAGTGTATGCTTCCAACACAATATAAGGGTCACCTAGCTCTATAGGTTCCCTAATGCTCTACAGATCGGCACAAGGCCCCAAACATGGCTATCGGCCCAATTGCACAGTTATAAACTTATTATCAGTCATAACACATAGTATACTATTAGTCGGGAAGGACTAAGTCCGAACCCCCAATCACAATGTCACCACGCCCGTCATAAAACGCGTGTCTCATCTCAATATAGCACTGTGAAGTGCTAGTACGGGGTTTCAAACCCTCAGTACATTATTTACTACTACCACTCACCTCGAACCGGTAGAAGCTTCATGCTCGCGACGTCTTAGCTCCTCGGACCGGCATCCACGCACGTCAAACTAGCCAAAATCAGTACAAATACATCAAAATAGGCTAATGGAACATAACCCAATCGAAAGAACTCGAAAAATATCAAAAATCACGAAATTGACAAAACCCGAGCCCCGGGCCCACATCTCGAAAAATTCTGAAATTCACATTTTCGGAATCCTCATCTCGCCACGAGTCCGTACATACCAAGAACTCCCAATTCGGACCACAAATGGTCCTTCAAATCCTAAATTTAAGGTTTTTGCTCCAAGCCCTATTTTCTTGATTTTTAGCTATAGATTCATGAATTCCATGGATGATTCTTGTATAAAAACATGTATTTAACTCATAAAACTTACCTCCAATGATTCCCCGTCGAAATCCCTTCAATTCCCGTCCAAAAGCTCTCAAGAACGGCCAAAAATGGTGGAAAAATGGGTTGTTTTCGCGACTGAAATGTTTTTAACATTCTGTCCGGTACTGTAGCTAACACTATGCGATCGCATCAAAGCATTGCGATCGCATAGAACAAACTCTCCGGGCACTGTAGCTAACACTATGCGATTGCATAGAACAAAATCCTGGGTACTGTAGCTAACACTATGCGATCGCATCAGGGCATTGCGATCGCATAGAACAAAATCTTGGGTACTGTAGTTAACACTATGCGATCGCATCAGGGCATTGCGATCGCATAGAACAAAATCTTGGGTACTGTAGTTAACACTATGCGATCGCATCAGGGCATTGCGATCGCATAGAACAAACTCTCCGAGCACTGTAGCTAACACTATGCGATCGCATCAGAGCATTGCGATCGCATAGAACAAAATTTCTCTGCAATTTTTCTGCTGCATTTTTCAACTCAAAAATTCCCGTTAGCCATCCGAAATCACCCGGAGGCCCCCGGGACCTCAATCAAAGCCACCAGTATATCACATTACCTCATTCAAACTTGCTCATAACATAAAAACACCATCCTAAACATCAAAATCACTAATTACACACTAATTCAAGCCTAAGTTTCTTCAAAATTTCCGAATTGCTCATTCAATCAAAAACCCGACCAAACGACGTCCGAATGACCTGAAATTTTGCAGGCACATCCAAAATCACCTAACGAAGCTACTGCCACTGTCGGAATTCCATTCCGACCCCGGATCAAAATCTCACCTACCGTTCGGATTTCGCCAAAATTCAACCTTAGCCAATTCAAGCCTATTTCTACACCGGGCCTCCAAATTCAATTCCGATCGCTCCCCTAAGTCACAAATCACCTTCCGGAACTAACCGAATCATCGGAATCCGATTCCGAGCCCTCTAACCAAATAGTCAACTCCGGGTTGACTTTCCTTATTCAAGTCTCCTTCAAAAAGGCTATATGCCTCATTTTCAATCCAATTCACTCCTAACTCACCCGATAGACTTTAACACTGATACAAAAGCATAAAACATACAATTTCAACATAACGGGGTGGTAATTCCCGTAACGACGGGCCGGGTCATTACATTCTCCCCAACTTAAACAATCGCTCGTCCTCGAGCGTACCAGAGTTGTACTAGAAGCAACTCAATAACTGAATGACCTTACCCAGCATATATTCGGCGATCATACGTCATCCTATCTCACATAAGTCCGAAAACACCATATAGTCAAAATTTCACAGACCATCCGAACCATAAATCACATTGCACTTTCCGAAATCATATCCCAATTGCTAATCCCATGTCTATATTCACGATACACTAGAATCCACTGCAATAACCCACACTCACCACTCCGGGTGAGATCATATGATGTATCAAACAACCCAATCACTCGGAACAATAATCCCTAATCACAACAATTTCCCACGATAACCAAATACCAACTGAAAAATCTTTTTCATTAGATAGAGTCTTATTCCAACACCTTCATATCCCGCCAACGGCAACCGCACACGCGATATATCGAACCCATCTCTCAGGTCAACCATTCATGAATCCATTTCCCTTTTAATTGATACTACAACAAAATTCGGAGCCAAATCTCGGTATTGCCTTTCTAACTAGCTCAAATCACATATACTCACACTCATTATTGGCTTTGACGATCATTTCGATTATAATACACCGCACTGGTGATATGACACCTCAGCACCGGCCTAAGCCACGATGAGCACAACATGAGCTCCAATAGAAACATCTAAACATACTCAAATTATGACAACCGACTCCAACAACAGGGCTGTAATTCAATTCCTTTGTACCATCATAATATATAACTGAGATCCCATCTCACATCATAGGAATGGAGTGCACGAATCATTCTTGAAAGGTCATCACATCATGTGGCCTTGCCACGATTCGTGATTCTACCCCAACATTATTACTCATGAAACACCTCAAGCCACTAAGCTCTAAACGGTTAGCCACGCACAGATCTAGGTCTTGAACCCAAGCAATCAACCTCACCCGTGGTGATACGATAGATATACGCTATCAAATCCTGAAAAGACACAACCGATGTGCTATTCCCCGAGCGAAACCAATACGTACTATTCCTCGGAAGCTAGGAACTATTGAATACAAGGTAAGATATAGGAAACTATATTTTCCACATCACACTGTTGCGGCGCGCAACCCGTTCCAATAGCATACCTGTGGCGGCGTGCCACCCGATCCAGATACCATACATGTGGCGGCGTGCCACCCGATCCAGATACTATACATGTGGTGGCGTGCCACCCGATCCACGCATAAATCTAGCAAAAGGGAATGCACATCGACTCAAGTTGCTCATTGCAACAAACATGTATATATAGCCTCGAGCTCGGTCGCATGAAAATCATCCGACAAAGTTCCTCAATACCGGAACTGAATCAATGGTAGATACCTCGACACTGACATCTGCCACGAAGGCCCAACTGGCAAAACAATACCTACCAGCTGTCCGCTGGTCCTAGGGTACAACTACCCTGCTGGAACATAATCTGATGCACTCTGCTACGCAATTTGTGGCATTTTTGACATAGTCCATATCACGTTAGTCTAGACAACCCGACTTATGACAACCAGTCTGCAACCAAATATCCTAGCCCAAATTCATCATATCAGGCAAAAAGAGAGCTGCTAGGGCTTCCAATTTCCGATAACCGCTACACTGTGCTGATACACACGATATACCACCGCTGCGTAGCCGGGTTACGAGAACTTCTAGTCTCCAACACATACATAACACAGGAATCACTATGCCCGATTCCGTACTTCACCGTGCGATTACATAACGCACCTCAAGCGTCCATTCATACCACGAAAGCCATTCATAAATTTTACTATGTCATCAAGGACTCAATTATTACAGTCGATCCAACAGGAGTATACCACCATACCGCTAGATATTATCAGTTTATTTTACCTGGCCCTTTTTGACCATAGACTCTGCCGAAATACTAGTATAGCAGTACCATTCTCCTAAATCACCAGGAAGATTGATTCTCAGATTATCTGCAGCTGCCCACGCTGCTTGAGGATTTTAATGACTCCTCATATAATATTAATTGATCTCAAAACCTTGAACATGCCGTTATCAACTTTCCATAATACATCGCATATACCATACCATAATAAGACAACAGGGAAAATTCATATCCCTTTCCCTACGCCTCAAACATCAGCGCACTCAACTAGTCAAGGACTTTCATGATCCCATATAGAGAAAACTCATTACACATTCCAAGCCTTGCATACCAACAGGAAATACACTCATTTTTCAAACCACATTAAAACACATCATAAACTCTTTCTTCCAATCACATTGCATAATTTAAACTGCCAGGACTGAGTCCTTATACACATATTATACCCATATCGGGTTACACGACTGCCAACACTCAAAAGCTTTATTGCACAATATCTACAAGACTCATTACTTCAACCACATACCATGAATTAGTCGTATTCTTTATCATACCGCTTCGGTTTATTAACAAGTTGTTCCATTTATCCAGTTTCCTTTCTGATTCATCTTTAATTTCATATTCTCCTTTACTGAAGGACCACAATACATCAACTTATGTTACCACACGAGATTCATACACAAGACCACACGGTCTAAGGCACATAGGCCATAGAATACTCTCTCAATATTTCCAGAAGGATCACATCCTACAATACTTTATTTTGAAGAACCTCTTGCGATTTGAATTCGTTATCATTACCTTCCAATACGGATTACATAGAATCCCATCATTCACATAATATAACACAAGTACCGATCTCTTCTAACGAAACCATCATCTTTAGCCACATGCACAATCTTAAGGCACCTGATTGTTACAAGCAAAATCTGAACACTGCAAAACCATTCTCGGGCATCATTCACCCTTATTCAGCTGTAATTCAACTGTCCTATTGAGTAGAACCACTCGTTTTTTTGTTAGAACTCTGACATCGCAGAACATGATTACTTACAAGTACAATTCGCTATCTTTCCTTTCTATACACCGAACATTCTCTACCAACAGTAGTTCAAAACATCCTAGTATTTCTTCAAATCTACGAAGCACCATAAGCCTTTATCAAAATTTCCCAACATACCTAGAGACAGAGCCAACACAGCACACGACAGTGCAATCGGATAATCAATAACAACCTCCCCAACTTAGCTCGAAGTCATTCATCAAAGCACTTTCAACCACTCATATCATTATTACTCAAATGATGCCACAAAGTTCTAGTTAGATTAAACTCAGTCATTTACAAGCTTCGGCGGAGATTCGAATCATCAGAAATATTAACCCTTTTGCAATTCTTGCATTCATTCACACACAACAGTTACGCCCCCTCTTTAGGTGGCAAAATCTTTTCTAAGTCCCGGATTTTCCAAAAATTTCGGCAGAGTTTCCTTTGTAAATTGGCCTATCCACCTGCCAGAGAATCACCAAACCATTCTAACAATACATCCACAACTCAACAAAACATCACAATGTATTTCAACAACATTAAATCTCAATACTATACGAATCATATTATCACAATTATACCTGAGCATGTACTGCACCCGCTCGAATCATAACATATATCAAATACCTTTCAATTACACATGAGAGTCAATCCACTTACCTCGCCTCAATTTAGCATCTCAGTACAATACCTTCCACCAGGATACACATAGCATAATCACTTTAGTCTTCCTGAGTTTGAACTCGTTCCGCTACACATAAGGCACTTTACCTTCCAATTAAGAGGCGATGAAAATATTTCTCGCGCCCATAGCTAGGGCTATATATCAAATCACAATAAAGACCAATACCGATCGTATGCACTTCATAATACCGGCTCGCGAAATTAGCACCTTGGTGCTCAAGCCATAGACAAAGATCTGGCCTCAAGTCCTCCCGACTGGCCCAACATGAATTCACGGGGATTATATCTCGCCCCTCGTTCGGAGAAATCACAAGCCATAAGGCAATTATATTACTGAGCGCTCGATGCGTACATAGACGTGTGGAAGGAATTTCAAAAAGTGTACCTCAATATGAATCAAGTACGCACGATAAGAATTCCAAGAAGTGTGAAGTGTTTCCTAAAGGTTCGCGGCCTCCCGAGGATAAGTACAGGCGTCCCCGTACCGATCCACAAGACTCTACTAATCGGCTCAAGACTCATGAGGCCTAGTAAACCTAGGCTGGATTGTTGTCACGACCCCAAACCCCGGTCGTGATGGCGCCCAACACATTGCTAGGCAAGCCCGACCATCTTATCCAATTAAACCGGCCAAGTATAATTAATACTGATTAATCGGCGTGATTAGCCTGTTTTCATAACAAATCAAGAAGTGTAGAAATGAAATACAAGAACACAGTCCCAACCAAATCGTGGTGTCACAAGTCCGAGCCTCTACAAATGAGATCTACTACAAAATCAAGTCTAACCAGAATGGAGACAACAAAATGATAAAAAGAAAGAGGTCGGGTACTGCGGACGTTGGCAGCTACCTCGAAGTCTCCACAGAATGGGGATAATAAAGCAATTGCGATAGCTCAACTGCCCTCCTGAACCTGTATATCTGCACAAAAAGTGCAGGGGAGTGGGGTGAGTATATTTCAACTCAGTGAGTAACAATAATAAACAATAATTGAAAATAAGAACTCATGTACTATCACTAAACAGTTCTAAGGCAACCCCCACAGGTTAATCATCACTATAATGAGTACTCTGATCTCCGGTCCACATCTATCTCATCTAGGTCCCACACTGACCACATCCTCGCTCGTACCACTACGGTATACAACCATCTCAATATATGGAGACATATACATCTGTCTAGAACATATAAATATTTCAGTATATATATGAATATGAATAAGTATAATGCTGCGGCGCGCAGCCCGCTCCAATACATATACCGCTGCGGCGCGCAGCCCGCTCCATTTAACGTCGACGGCGCTCACTGGGGGTGTATACAGACTTCGGAGGGGCTCCCTAGGCCCAAGCGCTATGGTGCTATGACGTGCGGCCAGGTCCACCATATACACTGTGGCGTGCAGTCCGATCCAATATATATATATATATATATACAACTATACTGCTGCGGCGTGCAGCCCGATCCCATCATATACACCAGTGCTCACTGAGAATGTGTGCAGACTCAGACTCCGAAGGGGCTCCTACAGCCCAAGCGCAATAATACTGCGGCGTGCAGTCCGTTCCACATGTATGTTACATGTATATCACATGTATACTCTGCGGCGTGCAGTCCGATCCAATATATATACTGCTGCGGCGTGCAGCCCGATCCAATGTAGGTATATATATAATACCTCATAATGGGTCCTCGACCCTATCCCAGTCAATACATGCTTGGCCTCTCCGGCCCAATATAATATATCACAGTGGGTCCTAGACCTTGTCTCAGTCAATATAAACTTGGCCTTTCAGGCCCACTCAGCTAGAACAGGGAATTCCACCCTAGATAATCTCTCTCAATATACACATCTAGTACGGGCTCATACATAATATATCACAGTGGGTCCTTGACCCTGTCTCAGTCAATATAGACTTGGCCTTTCAGGCCCAATATAACATCTCATAGTGGGTCCTGACCCTATCTCATATCAATCGGTATAGACTTGGCCTTTCAGGCCCACTCAGCTAGAACAGGGAATTCCACCTTGAATAATCTCTCTCAATGTACACATCTAGTACGGGCTCATATGATGCTATACAGCTAGAGCTACGGCTGAGTGTATGTCTCCAACACGATATAAGGGTCACCTAGCTCTATAGGTTCCCTAATGCTCTACGGATCGGCACAAGGCCCCAAACATGGCTATCAGCCCAATTGCACAGTTATAAACTTATTATCAGTCATAACACACAATATACTATTAGTCGGGAAGGACTAAGTCCGAACCCCCAATCACAATGTCACCACGCCCGTCATAAAACGCGTGTCTCATCTCAATATAGCACTGTGAAGTGCTAGTACGGGGTTTCAAACCCTCAGTACATTATTTACTACTACCACTCACCTCGAACCGGTAGAAGCTTCATGCTCGCGACGTCTTAGCTCCTCGGACCGGCATCCACGCACGTCAAACTAGCCAAAATCAGTACAAATACATCAAAATAGGCTAATGGAACATAACCCAATCGAAAGAACTCGAAAAATATCAAAAATCACGAAATTGACAAAACCCGAGCCCCGGGCCCACATCTCGAAAAATTCTGAAATTCACATTTTCGGAATCCTCATCTCGCCACGAGTCCGTACATACCAAGAACTCCCAATTCGGACCACAAATGGTCCTTCAAATCCTAAATTTAAGGTTTTTGCTCCAAGCCCTATTTTCTTGATTTTTAGCTATAGATTCATGAATTCCATGGATGATTCTTGTATAAAAACATGTATTTAACTCATAAAACTTACCTCCAATGATTCCCCGTCGAAATCCCTTCAATTCCCGTCCAAAAGCTCTCAAGAACGGCCAAAAATGGTGGAAAAATGGGTTGTTTTCGCGACTGAAATGTTTTTAACATTCTGTCCGGTACTGTAGCTAACACTATGCGATCGCATCGGAGCATTGCGATCGCATAGAACAAACTCTCCGGGCACTGTAGCTAACACTATGCGATTGCATAGAACAAAATCCTGGGTACTGTAGCTAACACTATGCGATCGCATCAGGGCATTGCGATCGCATAGAACAAAATCTTGGGTACTGTAGTTAACACTATGCGATCGCATCAGGGCATTGCGATCGCATAGAACAAAATCTTGGGTACTGTAGTTAACACTATGCGATCGCATCAGGGGCATTGCGATCGCATAGAACAAACTCTCCGGGCACTGTAGCTAACACTATGCGATCGCGTCAGAGCATTGCGATCGCATAGAACAAAATTTCTCTGCAATTTTTCTGCTGCATTTTTCAACTCAAAAATTCCCGTTAGCCATCCGAAATCACCCCGAGGCCCCCGGGACCTCAATCAAAGCCACCAGTATATCACATTACCTCATTCAAACTTGCTCATAACATAAAAACACCATCCTAAACATCAAAATCACTAATTACACACTAATTCAAGCCTAAGTTTCTTCAAAATTTCCGAATTGCTCATTCAATCAAAAACCCGACCAAACGACGTCCGAATGACCTGAAATTTTGCAGGCACATCCAAAATCACCTAACGAAGCTACTGCCACTGTCGGAATTCCATTCCGAACCCCGGATCAAAATCTCACCTACCGTTCGGATTTCGCCAAAATTCAACCTTAGCCAATTCAAGCCTATTTCTGCACCGGGCCTCCAAATTCAATTCCGATCGCTCCCCTAAGTCACAAATCACCTTCCGGAACTAACCGAATCATCGGAATCCGATTCCGAGCCCTCTAACCAAATAGTCAACTCCGGGTTGACTTTCCTTATTCAAGTCTCCTTCAAAAAGGCTATATGCCTCATTTTCAATCCAATTCACTCCTAACTCACCCGATAGACTTTAACACTGATACAAAAGCATAAAACATACAATTTCAACATAACAGGGTGGTAATTCCCGTAACGACGGGCCGGGTCATTACAGACGTACTACGTCCATTTGGTGTTTGCGATTGGGAAAACCTTTAATGATGTAGTAAAGATGGGGAGTTTTGTGGAAGAAGGTCTGAAGACGAATAAGATTATGAGCTACTCAGCCATCAAGGCTACAAATCAAGCAATTCAAACAGGAACAGGAGGGTCAATTGGAAAGAAGAAGGAAAGTGGCGGTTATTAAAGGAAGATCTTGGTCCTGGAGCCCTAATCCATATCATCATCAACCTCACCCATACCAACCATAACCACTAGCACTATATAACCCACCTACACAATATTATCCTCCAACCGGTCCCTAATTTTCTGTCCAGCATGCTCAATCTTACCCATCGCCTCCACATGCATGGCGAACCCCAACTCCTTAGAATGTCTACCATGCCCAAAATGCCTACCCACCATCAAAAGCCTACAGAAATCCAAACCGAACCAACTTCCGTCCTGACCCTGAAGTGAAAGGTGACAAGGCTCAGAGAAAAAGAACATTCACTCCTCTGGGAGAATCATATACCAATCTCTTTCACCGATTGTGAGAATTAGGAATGCTATACCCCATTGAGCCTAAAATTCCCAACCATCTACTAAGAAATTTAGACCAATCTGTCTATTGTGAATACTGTTCTGGGGCATCGGGACATGACACAAAGAAATGTTGGCACTTAAAGTCTGCAATACAAGAACTCATTGACTCCAGAACAATTAAGGTAAAAGCACCCGAGACTCCCAACATAACGCAAAATCATTTGTCGGCGCATCATGAAACACATATGATAGAGCTAGTACAGGGAGAAAGATGCAAAAAACCTTCTCAGATGTTGATGACAATTAAAGCAAACAACAAGGTTGAGGAGAAGGCTGAAGGTGAGAAAGTGTCAATTGAGTCACAAGCAAAATGGCCATCGGTGATGATTGAGCCTGAGCCAGTAAAAGTGATAGTACCTGGGATGAAGCCCATACTGACTGTGAAAGGGGCTTATATAGAGCCAGTGGTTATCAAACTAGTTGTTCAGATGCCGGTTGTGAGTACAAAGGTTGTACCTTGGAATTATGACAAGGTAATTGTAATGTATAAATGGAAAGAAGTCAAGGGGGAAATTTGTGAAACTCATGTTTTGACTTGCTCTGGGTGATGTTTTGCACCTGATGATTTGAGAAAGACAAAAGTGGTGAAAGAAAATCCAGCTTATGTAAAGAAAGCAGTCACTGAGGAAGAAGCTGAGGAATTTCTAAAAAAGATGAAGCCCAAGATTACTCTATAGTTGAGTGATTGAGGAAGACGCCCGCTCAAATATCATTGTTATCCCTGCTAATTCATTCCAATGAACATAGAAAGGCATTGATGAAGATTTTAAATGAAGCCAACGTACCATAGAAAAAATGGGTATGTCGCCTGGAGAAAATAACAAACAAGATCTTTGAGACAAATAAGATAACATTTTCGGACAGCGAGCTACCGCTAGAAGGGACGGAACATAATAAATCACTATACCTCACGGTAAAATGTGAAGAATCTATAGTAACTCGTGTTTAGGTGGACAACGGATCTAGCGCCAATATTTGTCCATTGTCAACCCTAGGGAAGCTGAAAGTTAATCATCAGAGGATTCACCGAAACAATGTATGTGTGAGTGGTTTTGATGGAGTCGGAAAGAACACCGTGGGGGATATCATACTAGAACTTGCTATTAGACCAGTGGATTTCAGCATGGAGTTTCAAGTGCTGGATGTCGCTGTATCATACAACCTTTTGTTATGACATCCATGGATCCACGCTTCGAAAGCAGCACCATCTTCTTTACATAAAATGGTAAAATTTTAGTGGGAGCAACAAGAAATAATAGTGCACGGGAAAGATGATGTTTATAATGCTATTACACCATTTGAGGAAGTTGAAGGAGATAAAGGTTCGTGGGTGTATCAAGTAATGGACACCGTGGCTGTGAATAAAATATCTGAAGAAGAAAACATGCCAGTACCAGTAGTGGCCCCTGCAGCGGTCATGGTCGCCAAAGAGATGATAAAGAATGGGTTCTCTCCGGAAAAGGGTTTAGTAGCTACCTTGCAGGGTATAACGCAACCAATTCACCTTCCATGTAGAACTGATACTTTTGGCTTGGGTTTCAAGCCAACCATTGCTGATATACAGAGAGATAAGAAATTGAAAAGGAAAGGGTGGACCCTCCCCAAACCTATCCCAAAATTGTCCAACTCCTTTGTCATGCCTGGTACACAGAGATGTCTGGCAACTGTCTGGCAAACTGTGCAGAGATAAAATCGGATGAAGAGCTTTTAGCAAGATTTGAAAGGTTATTTGAAGACGTGAATGTGATGGAGACAACCGAAGGAACAAGCAAAATGGACGTTCAATTTCTTGGACCCCACACTATGCTAAATAACTGGGAAGCTACACCTCTTCCAATCATGAGGGAGTTGTGGTAGTTAGCTTTTAATATTTCATTCCCAAAACTATCTTGTTTTAAAATTGTAATCATGTATCCCGTCAAGACAAATGTATCCAAATCCTGTTACCTTTCAAAAAATTCAATGAAATGCAATTTCTTTTCTTCCTCCATTTCTTGCCTTATTTTATTTTTCTTCTTCTTTTGTACAGTTCAATATTTGCTGATTCCAATGATATGTCATGCATGAAAGATTCCCAATCCAGTCTTGATAATCGGATAGTTATACAAGAAATTGAAAACGAACATGAAGTGGAATATGAGGATGAGGAAGTATTGGAGGAAATTAGTAATGATTTGAGCCATTATGAAGAAAAACCCAAACCGAACTTAAATAAGACGGAGTCTATTAATTTGGGAAGTGAGGAGAATATTTGAGAAACAAAGATTACTGTACACTTAGAGATTTCGCTCAAAGAATAATTGATCAGGCTGTTACATGAGTATAATGACATATTTGCTTGGTCTTATGATGACATGCCCGGGCTCAGTACTGACCTGGTGGTATAAGTTGCCCATTTATCCAGAATGCCGGCCGGTTAAGTAAAAGTTAAGGAAGTTTAAAACGGATATCAGTGTGAAAATAAAAGAAGAGGTCAATAAGCATTTCGAGGCGAAGGTTATACGGGTCACCAAATATCCCACATGGTTAGCCAATATTGTGCCTGTTCCAAAGAAAGACGGAAAAACCAAGGTGTGTTTTGATTATCGAGACCTCAATAAAGCTAGTCCATATGATGATTTTCCATTGCCAAATATCCATATATTGATCGACAATTGTGCCAAACATGAGATTGATTCTTTTGTGGATTGTTATGTGGGTTATCATCAAATCTTGGTAGACGAAGAAGATGCAGAAAAGACGACTTTTATCACGCCTTGGGGGACATATTGCTATAGAGTGATGTTGTTTGGGTTGAAGAATGCCGGAGCTACATATATGAGGGCAATGACCACTATGTTTTATGACATGATACATCGAGAGATTGAAGTATATGTGGATGATGTTAATATCAAGTCCAAAAAGCAATGTGATCATGTCAAAGATCTAAGAAAGTTTTTTCAGCGGCTCCGAAGATTTAATCTCAAGCTTAATCCAGCAAAATGTGCTTTTGGAGTGCCATCAAGAAAGCTATTGGGATTCATAGTAAGCCGGTGTGGTATTGAATTAGACCCATCAAAGATAAAAGCAATCCAGAACCTAACTCCGCCGAAGAACAAGAAATAGTGATGAGTTTGTTGGGCATGTTAAATTATATTAGCAGATTTATTGCTCGGTTAACATCAACCTGTGAGCCCATTTTCAAATTATTGAAGAAAGATGTTGCGGTAAATTGGACTGAGGAAAGTCAAGATGCATTTGACAAATTTAAGGAATATCTGGCCAATCCTCCTGTATTGGTTCCTCCAGAAGCTGGAAGGCCCTTGATCCTTTATTTGACTGTATTGGATAATTCTTTTGGCTGTGTACTGGGGCAGCACGATGAAACAGGAAAGAAAGAGCAAGCAATATATTATCTTAGTAAGAAGTTTACATCTTACGAGGTAAAATACACCAGCTGGAGAGAACATGTTGTGCTTTAACATGGGTTGCGCAAAAGTTAAAACATTACTTGTCGTCTTACATTACTTATCTAATATCTCGGTTGGACCCTCTGAAGTATATCTTCCAGAAGGCTATGCCCACAAGAAGGCTCGCTAAATGGCAAATTCTACTTACAGAGTTTGATATCATTTATGTAACTCGCACTACAATGAAAGCACAAGCAATCACTGACCATTTGGCAGAAAATCCGGTCGATGATGAGTATGAACCATTAAAGACATATTTTCCTAATGAGGAGACAATGAATATTGAAGAATTGGAACAAGACAACAAACCAGGTTGGAGAATGTACTTTGATGGGGCCGTCAACAGCAAAGGGGTCGGAATCGGAGTTGTACTCATCTTAGAAACGGGTCAGCATTATCCTGTTACCGCTCAGCTCCGGTTTTTCTGTACTAATAATATGGCTGAGTGTGAAGCATGTATATTGGGGTTGAGAATGGCAATAGACATGGGTGTTCAACAGATTTTGGTCATGGGTGACTCGAATCTCTTGATACATCAGATTCAAGGAGAATGAGAGACAAGGGATTTGAAACTTATACCCTATCGACAGTGTCTGCATGAACTATCTCAGAGGTTTCAATCCATAGGGTTCAAGCATATCCCAAGAATGCACAACGAAGTAGCAGATGCTCTAGCCACATTATCATCCATGTTGCACTATCCAGACAAAGCCTATATAGATCCATTACAGATACAAGTTCGTGATCAAAATGCTTATTGTTTTGCTGTGGAAGAAGAACCTGACAGTGAGCCGAGGTATCATGATATTAAAGAATATTTGAGGACAGGTGTGTACCTAGAGCAAGCCACGGGAGATCAGAAACGGGCTATAAGGCGACTGGCAAATGGATTTTTCTTCAGCGGAGGAGTTTTATACAAAAGAACTCCAGATTTGGGTTTACTGAGATGTATAGATGCACAGCAAGCCGACACAATCATGGTTGAACTACATGCAGGAGCTTGCAGACCTCATATGAGTGGATATATTTTGGCCAAGAAAATACTAAGAGCAGGATACTATTAGCTCACCATGGAGCATGATTGCATTAGACATGTGTGGAAATTCCACCAATATCAGATACACGGAGATTTGATTCACTCCCCACCCTATGAGTTACATACAATGTCAGCACCGTGGCCATTCGTCGCATGGGGCATGGATGTCATCGGCCCAATAGAGCCCGCATCATCTAATGGGCACAGGTTTATCTTGGTAGCAATTGATTATTTCACTAAATGAGTGGAGGCGAAGACATTTTAAAACAGTAACAAAGAAGGCGGTAGAGGATTTCGTACATACAAATATTATTTGTCACTTTGGAATTCCTAAGGTTATTATCACAGACAATGGAGCAAATCTTAACAGTCACCTCATGGCAGAGGCATGTCAAAGTTCAAAATCCTGCACCGTAACTCTACACCTTATTGGCCTAAAGCAAATAGAGCAGTTGAGGCTGCGAATAAGAATATTAAGAAGATTCTCAGGAAGATGGTGGAAGAGTCAAGACAGTGGCATGAAAAATTACCATTTGCTCTCATGGGTTATCGTACAACTGTACGTACTTCAATTGGCGCAACCCCCTACTCATTGGTGTACGGAACGGAGGCAGTCATACCTGTAAAAATTGAAATACCTTCCCTCCGGATCATAGCTGAGGCTGAAATTGACAATGATGAATGGGTAAAAGTCCAGTTAGAGCAATTGAGTTTGATCGATGAAAAAAGGTTAGCAGCAGTCTATCACGGACAGTTATATCAAATGAGAATAGCTAGAGCATACAACAAGAAAGTACGTCCATGGAAATTCGAAGTTGGACAGTTGGTGCTAAGACGTATTTTACCACATTGGGCCGAAGCAAAAGGAAAGTTTGCACCTAATTGGCAAGGGCCATACATGGTATCCCGGGTATTGTCCAACGGAGCTTTATATCTAACAGATGTGGAAGAAAAATGTGTAGAGACTGCTATCAACTCCGATGCAGTCAAGAGATACTATGTATGATTCCTTTTCCATATGTACAATTGTATTTGTCATAATTTTCAAATTGAAATGATGAAGGCATTTTGTTGCTCTATCCAAACACTTTACCCATTGATACCCCTTTTGAGCCTTATTGCATTATTCTTTCTTACCCCTCTCTTGGAATCAGTTATGAACAATGAAACAAAAAGAAAAGAAAAAGAGAATGAAGGAAAATGAAAATGAAAAAAATGAATGATGAAAAAAAAGGATATAGAAAAAATATATACAAAACGAAAATCGGGAAAAAGTCAAATGACGAAGGTATCTTATGATTTGAACTATGTCTGAATTGATCCCGAAAGGGTACGTAGGTAGCCTCAATGAGGTTCAGTCACGATAGAAATAAAATTCAAGATTCCCCAAATGTTGAAACTGGGGCAGAAATTATGTTTTATGATTCCGAGAGTTGTAATTATTTTGAACCCTCTTTTAAATTTTGAGCCTTTATACCTTTCTTTCCAAACCCATCCAAAAGCCATGTTACGGTCCCAAGAAAGACCTTCTAATTTATTTCAAGAAAATGACGATACAACAGGAATAAAGAGAAACATATCATGGACAATACCCGGAAGTTTAAAAAACAGAAAATAAAGAAAAAATAAAATGAGAGAGTCTTATTGGTGAATACCCTAACGGGGACCATAAGGCGAATGTGAGATGAGAGAAAAATAAATGAGAGAGTCTTATTGGTGAAAACCCTAACGGGCACCATAAGGCGAATGTGAGGTGAGAGAAAATAAAAGGAGAGAGTCTTATTAGTGAAAACCTTCACAGGCACCATAAGGCGAAAGTGAGGAATGTGTTGATGAAAGGAAAACAACAAAATAAGAAAGGTTTGGGTTGACGAAAAGATGAAATAAGACAACAACAATTCAATTGTACAGACTGGGTCGGATACTCAAATACATGGCATAGTCAAAGGAATCGGCCTTCGTACCCCAGATAAGTTCTGTCTTTACTTCGAAATACCTTCACCCCTGAAATTTAGGTCATTGCATTTCATTCTATTTGTTCAAAATTAGTTGCCAATTGAAAGCTAACTACTAGCTTCTCATGTTAGATAGCGTAATAACACTGGGTCCTTCAAAGGAAAAGAGAAAATAAAAACACATGGTGATCATACAACCAAAAGGAAATAAAAGGAAAAGAAACAATAAGAGAAAAGCAAAGGGGATTATAAGAGAAAAATTGAGAAAATTCGGTGATAAACTGCAAAGCAGAATGAAACAAGATGAGTCAGACGATGGAAGCAAGGCCAGAAGAATGCCAGTTGCTAACCATCATTTATAACTAATAAATTGTTCACTGATTTAGACAGGGACAAAAGATTCAAATTCTCACTAATCACTTCAAAGTGAATGTGACCAATGTGGGAGAAAACATCAAAAAGAAACAGCAATAAAAGAGAGAATCCACAAGGGAGGACTCGCTTAGTAATCAGGAACCTACCCGAACAGCAAGGGAGGTATTATCTTTTACAAAATTTACACCTCGGTTATCAAACTGAGGGAATATTTTTCTGCCTTTTTCATTTCTGCATCAGGCGCCCACCTGGATAACGAGGGAATATTTTTCAGCATTTTTCATTTCTGCATCAGGCACCCACCTGTATAACGAGGGAATACTTTTCAGCATTTTTCATTTTCGCATCAGGCGTGCACTTGGATAATGAGGGAATATTTTTTTGCATTTTTCATTTCTACATCAAGCACCCACCTGGATAATGAGGGAATATTTTTCTGCATTTTTATTTCTGCATCAGGCGCCCACCTGGATAACGAGGGAATATTTTTTTGCATTTTCATTTCTAGATCAGGCGCCCACCTGTATAACGAGGGAATACTTTTCAGCATTTTAATTTCTTTTCAGGCGCCCACCTGGATAACGAGTGAATACTTTTCAGCATTTTTCATTTTTGTATCAGGCGCCCACCTGGATAACGAGGGAATATTTTTCTGCATTTTCATTTGTGCATCAGGCGCCCACCTGGATAACGAGGGAATATTTTTATGCATTTTTCATTTCTGCATCAGGCGCCCACCTGTATAACGAGGGAATACTTTTCTGCATTTTCATTTCTGCAACAGGCTCCCACTTGTATAACGAGGGAATACTTTTCAGCATTTTAATTTCTGTTCAGGCGCCCACCTGTATAACGAGGGAATACTTTTCAGCATTTTAATTTCTGTTCAGGCGCCCACCTGTATAACAATGGAATACTTTATGTATTTTAAAAAAAAAATTCTAACAGAGTAACACCATAATACATTGAAAGCCCCATACTGGGGCAGAGGAAAACGTTTTCTTTGTTTTTGCAATAAGCAGGTATCGACCTAAAAGCAAGAAGCACATTTTGGAGTCATACAAATGGATGAAAGTAGTATGTTGGAAGCAAGTCATGAGCAAAAATTCACAAAAAATGGAAGATGCAAATAAAGAGCAACATGCAGTGTGGAAGAGCAAGACAATACAAGAAGACAAGACATAGATAGGATTTTCTTGTAATTCATAGACCATAGCTTAGAATAGCTTTTTTATTTTATTTTTATCCCGGTGTAATAAGGAGTCAGTTAGCAATAATAGCAATAACAGTAACAACATCAATTCACTTGTAGTTTCGAACTATCAGACCTTCCCGAACTACACTGACCTGATTCATGTTTAGCCGAGAATATGTAGGCAACCTCTGAAGCAGGGTGCGGTCAAAAGTTTTTCAAAATGCTTCGTACGGAATATGCAAGTGGGCAAAAATCTCTCATTACTGCTCACTTATCTTTGCACTGAAACTTTTTGTGTTCTCGAGCAAAGAGGGGCAGCTGTGAGCACGTAATATATATATATATATATATAATATTTTTTTGTAATTGTGTGATTTGGTTGAAATACCAGTATTTTTTTAAAAAATAAAATTGAACAAAAGAAATTAATTTGGAAATATCATAAAAATGTTAAAATTCAGAAAATCAGGTAAAATGCAAAAATATCGGAAAATAAAAGTAAAATGGAAAAAATATCGGAAAAATAAGAGAAAAATGCAAAAAATGAAAAGTAAACAAATCTAAAACAAGTAAAAAAAGAAAAATACAAAAATAAAATACAAGAAATAAATAAAATACAAGTCAAAATACAATATACAATATAAATTTGGGCTAAATATACAAGGAAATACATATATACCAAGCACAAAATACAGACCAGGTCCAAACGAAATAAGCCTGGTCTGCCCAGGCTTATAATCAAACGATACCATATAGGTGTATAAATCTGGGTTGTTGATACAAATGATCAACGGACCAAGTAAGGCGGTACCTTTATAAGTTAAACGGCGTCGTATATAGAGTTAATCCTGGCTGTCCAATGCAACTGATCAAACGGACAAGACCAAAAAGCCATTTAAATGAAACGACATAGCTTAGGTAAATCAATCTCTATCGTCCAATGTTATAATCCAATGGACCTAATAAGATCCTTCATTAAAACAAACGACACTGTCTCGAGGCTACAAGATCCTGGCCGTTGATCTTGACTAATCCAATGGCCAGGAATCAACGATACACAACTGATATATATACTCCCATCTCACGTTGTGTCCATCATTACACTCACTCATTTGTATTATCTAACCCTAGCCGCCTGAGACTCAGCCTTCTTCTTCCTCCAGTCTCTCATGGAGACTACCAGAAAACCACGCCTCAGCCTTCGTCTCCGGCTCAGGCAAACCTCAAACACCCTCTCCACCACCCAAAAAACCTTCAAGCCGCCATAAACCCCGACCAAAACTATTGGCTTCCCTGTTCTTGAAACTCCGGTCGCCGGAACCCTAGCCGACGACCCCATAAAGTATGAACCAAGATCCCATACTAACACCCTTAAAATGCCTTGAGGTGATCTACCACCCTATCTGGGTGGTTCCCCTCGAATCACCCTCAAACTTGTCAAATATTAAAAAAATACTCACCGAAACCCTACACTGGCGAGTACCAAAAACTAACCTACCCCCCCCCCCCAAAGTACTACCCACCCTTCATATACACTTAAATCGAACCCAAAGCCCCATTTGAAAGATCCAGTACTCAGAAGACCAACCATCTTCAAAGCTCTGAAAATCCATAAAAATGAAAAGAATGAAGCAGAAAGAAAGAAGAAAAGAAAGAAAGAAAAGGAAAAAAGGAAAAGAAAAGCCCGAAAAAGCTAAGTATTCCTATCTTTGTTTTCATTCTTTGCTGTTCTGAAATAATATTTCTTTACATGTCTACTGTGTTCATCTGAACCTATTTCTTATGCATGTTTAAAAATACGGATCTATCTTTTCCTGTATGCGAGACTTGAATCTTACACATGCCTAAAATTTTCTAAGTGTTCTTAGGGTTTTTGATATTAACTAGGCATGAATCATGTGCTAGTTAGTCTGTTTTATGTGTTTGTTCATTATATTCTGTCTCGATTGAGTTTTGGTTAGTTGGAATTCAACCATTATCAAATTTCTCCTCTGAGTGCTGATTAATTGAAAATTTATTCGTGATTAAGGCTATATGTGCAAAACAACATGAATCTGGCTATACTTGTAACTTGATTCGTATGTAAGTTCATTCTGATCCTTGGAGTGCTTATGTTATTTGGGTCGTGAGCATAAAGATCTTATGGCTACGTTTGTGAGTTAAGTCTGGGTGTTGATTAAGTGGATATGCTTTTATTAAGTGGCTATGCTTTTAATAAGTGGCTATGTTTTAAATAGTGGTCATATTTTGATAAGTGGTTATGTTCTGATAAAGGTGGCTAATAATGAAAACGGGTGAGGTCTAAACTGGTTAAGTCTTAAAACATGTTGATTAGTGGCTATTGGTTAAACGAATATTACCCTAGCTCTGACATACCTAAGCAGGTCGGGTAATAATGAATAAATAAAATGGGTAAAAGGGGAAGGGTAAATGACATTTCTGTAGATTAAATAGAGACTATAAGGATAAAAGTGACTTTAGTACTTGGTATTTCTCCAATTACTTAGATAATAAAGGGCAGACTGGGAAGAACTAAAAGGCAATAATGAAATAGACCTTAGCAAGTGAGGGCAGTTAGGTAAAACATGCCTAAAGAAACACAATAGAATCGCCTAGAACCTTCTAGCAGGGGATCTAGGGTAGTTCGATACAATTCTAATAGACTATACTATAAATAATTGAAAAGAATAAGGGGGGAGAAATAGAATTAACTTATTTGAAATTCCCCCCAAAATAACTCTATAAATATGCCTCTAATAAGCCTGAAAAAGGGCTGAATTTTGGATTTTCAGAAATTGATCCAGATTTTGAAATCAAAAAAGAGAAAGAGTTCTAAAATTCTGAAATATACAACTAAGGGTAACACACATTAAGGGAAGCTGATTAACTTGAGTGTTGTCCTGGGATTTCTGTGGGTCGATTCTTCATTAATTCATCTCGACTTTGCTGGATTCTCTAATTTTTCTTGGGTTGATTTGTTGGGTTCCATATTTAGAGGTTCTAGTAGCTGTTTCCTGAGATTGAATCATTTCATTGTTGTTGCTGCATCGTTGTTATTGGTTGCTGACTATTCTTCTTCTCCAAACTCTAGACTCATCGATCTGTTTTGAACCAGGTACACAACTATTGACCTAAAGTTATAATGAGCTGCTGATTGGATAAAAATGATATAAAATCATGTTATATGAATTTTCATGTATTTGTATTCAATTATGTAGTTTGGAAGTACTTAGATCCTTGTAATTCATCTAGGATTTGGTTGTAATAATTAGTAGACTAGAACTATGCTTTAACTCGATAACAATGGGATAAATAAGTTAGGTAGGGAATTATCACCTAAAACTATAACTGGCTAAAACACAGTTGTGAGCACGTGATTTTTGCCCAATAAGAATTACTCCCACAAAATCAAAACAAAAATTGTCCATTTTTTTTACGTTGTGTATTTTTGTGAATTTTCGTGTTATTTTTGGTAATTGTTTTGCATTTTTGTATATGCATGATTATATATGTAAATTAATAAAAATACAAAAATAGGTCGTATTTACATTTTGATCAAAGTTTGCAATTAATAGTAATTAAGTTTGTTTTACAAAAATCAAAAAAAAAATAATAACAAAAATATGCATTTTTTGGCATTTCTAGCGTTTAAGTCCTAGACTGTGTGATTTATACTTAATAAATATTTAATTGTGTGCGTTAATCGTTAGGGTAACCTAATTGGTTTTTTTTTTTTATATATGTAAGTTAATTTGATTTTTTGTAGTGTAATTAGATTTTTTTTTGTTTTAATAAATTGAGAATTAAAATTAAAAGAGAAGAGAAAAAGGAATTGAAACAAAGTGAAAAAAAAAGAGATTGGGCCACCCATTTTTCGGCCAAGACCAGGCCCAAAAAACCCCAACGCCCAAGCCCAGTCCAATACCCATGTCTTTCCAACCCGCCCAGCTCCCATCTCTAATCGTGGCCATTGATTTGTTATAATCCAACGGCCGAAATTTAATCATGCATTTTAACTTAACCAAATACCCCCCAAACCCTTATGCCCAAGCTCATTCATCTCTTTCACTCCCTTGGACACATGAACCCTAGCTAAGCCGCCGCCCGTCACCCCACCTGGAAATCCGGCGGCCACCGTCGAAATTCAACCCAATCTTAACACGACACCACCACCGGACCACCCTTTCTCCAAATCCACACCCGTCTCCT
>JASVEL010002401.1:0-60952 GCA_032618575.1 Nicotiana noctiflora | reverse complement strand
TTAGTCTGTTTTAGAGATCAATATCTGGATTTGAGTAAGTTAAAAGAGGAAATAACCCGATGAAGTAACAACTAGGGCGAAACTGGCTTTGTGAATATCAAATAAGCTTAATTCGTATTAAAATCAGTAGTATAACAGTGCATCTGTGAATAACTCATCTTATCTTTAGATAATCAGAATGTTGTTCGTAAGTAGTTGAATCGTTTAGTTTAATCATGCTTCATATATAGTTAAATCACCTCTTAATCTCTTAGTTAGTAAGTAATTCGGATATTAGTATAGATTCATCATTAGAAACAAAAGTGAAATCAATCTTTTAATTCGATTCTCATGTATATTAGACAGTTAGGAGTTAGAGTTAACACCGATAATTTGTATAATGATTTTCCCCTTTGATAAATAAAAGTGCAATTTGAATTCATCATTGATTCCACATGTTTATTTTTGTTTTCATTTATTTATTTTCATTATTATTGTTTCAATTTGGTTTGGGCCTGATACATAATGTGGGCCTGAACTGTGGTACGAAGTTGATTGGGCTAAGACCTGGACAAATCCAATACCTCATTGAGTGCGGGAACAGAGGCCCAGGCCCAATAATGGCAACGACAATGGCCTGGGCCCAATTCTGAAATGATAGTGGATAGTAAATAATTAAGGAAAAAACCAATATAGATAACATAGTATGTACATATTAGGATTGAGCCTATAAAATTAAACCGGGATGAGCCTCGCGAGACCCCAAATAGTGCCCCCCCCCTTTAGTAATAAAGTAAAAATGTAAATAGAATCGGGAAAGCTACTAGTAAATTTCATAGCTTCTCCCAAAAGATTTAAAAGTCGATAGACACTATTAGGCATGGTTTAATATACCTTCCTTCAATACGAGTGTGCACTTGGTACGACTCAAATCCTAATCCCGGCGAAGCCGAAATGTACTAAAGATCACAGGCGTACTGGTTGCGGTATGGCTCGAAGTATGTTTTTGTGACGTCATAATTCCTAAAAATGTTAAAAGTGAAAACACATACATAGTGTTAAAATATATAACAAGTCAAATAAGTTTGAGGATGATGGTTAAGCGACCGTGCTAAAACCACAGAATCCGGGAATGCCTAACACCTTCTCCCGGGTTAACAGAGTTCCTTATCCAGGTTTTTTGTTTCGCGGACTGTAATAACAGAGTCAACTTCCTCGGATTCGGGATTAACCGGTGACTTGGGACACCATTATCTTCCTAAGTGGCGACTCTGATAATTAAATAAAAGATCCCGAACCGATTGTCCTTTATATGGAAAAACTCCTTCCTCTTTGTTGTTATATCCGTCTCGGGTATTTGAACACTGAGGTATGCCCTACGTATCTTTCCAAACGGATCAATACAAAGCCTTCTTGGGGGGTAGTAAAAGGGAGGTGTGATAGCTCTGGCGACTCTGTTGGGGATACCAACCCAGAACTTCAGCTTCAGGGTTTAAGAAATCGAGCTCCGTAGAATCGACGTCCTCAATATTATTTGACTTTGTTATATGCTTTGAACAACATGCTATGTGTTTTACCGCTTTGATATTATGTGGATTGTATATAAATTGCGCCAAAAAACCTTCTCTTCTTCACCCCGGGAATGTGCTTACTGGTTGAGACTCCCCTTTCTGTTAAGTTACACCCGAACTAAGAAACAGAGGCCGGATAAGTTACAAAGTCGATTGACTCCGCGAGTCACCGGTACGTAGCCCCCTCCTCGATTCGAGTTGTCCGCTCGGGTACACGGTCTAGCACTCCATGAAACTATAAGATGTTGAACATAGGTCTAGGACGATTATTTGCATCATATCTGACTTAGGGGACTCAACACAGGGGTTGGGTCCGTCTAGAACAGGTAACCCGGTATTTAAAAGACCGAGCATATTATGTGTTGCATTTTATTGTCCTTGATCGTTATGCGGACCGGCAAAATTCCCAAGGATAGAAAAGTGTACAATAAATAGAGAGAAGTAAGAACTAGTGAAAAAGAGTATTCGGAAAATTTGAAAATTTGAAAAAAAAAATGGCTTTGTTGGTGAAATAATTGGTCTCTAATTTGACCAAACTACGCAGGTTTGATTCTCGCCATTAGGCGGGATACGTAGGCAACCCTTGAACGGGTCCAACCACCTTTTTGGAAAAAAGACCAAAAATATTTTCGTTTCAAATAATCGGAGTGATCGCTATTTTTGGAAACGGTCGAATGTTCCAAAAGGACGTCGGAAGGCTGTTTTGGCAAAAATGGCCACTTCGAGAGTCATGTCTCTTTCAAAAAATGAAAATTTGCATTAAAAAATATTTTTCTCTAAAATTGCCCCAATAAATGTGTAGGATGAGCACAATACAGAATGAACCTTTTGCTTTAATGAATAAAATCCCTTTGGAGCTAAGACTATGGTGGAACAACATGGGAATAGAAGGTCAAAATTGGGTCAAAGGCTACTTAAAGGATCTCACGGGCTTATTGGACATAATTCCCCGAGGCGACATAATCCGAGCACTGGTCACATATTGGGATCCTGCGCACAATGTATTACATCTTCCGGACTTTGAACTCACTCCCACTCTGGAGGAAATTGCTTTCTACATAGGGAAGAATGAGGTCCCCTTAAAAGAAAAATACCCGGTGGCCCCGAGAGCTGTAACGGTGCACCGCTTCTTCGACTCTTTGAAAATTGCTAGAAACGTCCACAATGAGGATTTAGCCAACGGAATTTTCTCCCTAAACTTCATTTATTGCATATATGGACATGTCGGGGGTTTCAACGACTCCACGAACAAGCTTTGTAGCTAGTCCAACCGAGTAAAATGGGAGGAGCATCGACAGTTTGCTTTCTTAGTGGCGTTTCTCGGGATCATCATATTTCCGAGAAAAGACGGGCACATTGATATATAGGTTGTTGGGGTAGCAAGCACTTTGGTTGTACAAGATAATTGTACTCTGGCTCCAATGGTTTTAGCAGACATCTACCGTGCCTTGACTACATGTAAAGCAGGGTCCAACTTCTTTGAGGGATGTAACTTGATCTTGAAAATCTGGTTGATAGAACATCTATGCCATCATCCTTCGTTCTCAAGCTACGGGCCGACTGAAAGAACGTGCCTCAAAGAATTTTACACGAGAACAAAAGAAGTTAAGTTGCCGGAGGGAGTAAAGGATTGGATTTCACATCTACGATCGTTGATTGACAGCTAGATCGATTGGGCATACGGATGGTTTCCCCTCGACGAGGCGATTTATATGTCGACAGAAGGGTCACACTTTTTGATAATGGGTTTGAAAAGTATCCAGCCTTATGCCCCGTATAGGGCCCTGCGACAACTTGGTAGATGTCAACTTATACTAAAGGATGGGGACTTCAGTTCGTAAGTAATAGAGATTAGTCCGGATGGGCAATTCCTGGAAGCAAAGGTCCGACAGATTTGGAATGAATGTCAGAATTTGAAAGTAGAGACTTGTGTGCAGAACAGAGCTCGGGGTGAAGTGTCGTCAGGGTATTCCGCATGGTATCGACGGGGTATTGAGCATGACAGGCCATCGAAAAGACCTCACTTGCAAGATCTGGTGGAGCAATCTAAGGAAAACAGGAATTGGGCGGCCAAAGAAAGTGAATATAAGGCCAAGATCAGCTTGCTGGAAAAACAATTGAGAGATCTCCAGTTTGAAAGCGGTTTGTAGGCAGCATCCGATGAACGGGGGAAGAAGCAGCTAAGAAAGGAGAAGGAAATTCTGAAGGCTCAAGTTGCTAAAATGAAAATTGCATCCGAGACCCCTGTTCGCTTAGCCTAAGACGAGAAATTGATTGAAACTCTCCAGTGCAAAGTGAATGACTATAGCTTCGATTTAGATAAAGTAGAAAAGGTGTTAGTCAGGGCTCGGAAGCAACTGGCCAAAGATGCCGAGGAAAGAGCCAAGTTTGTTCAGCAGCTACAAGATAAGCATGAGGTTGAGGTAGCTCGACTAAGAAAGAAAATTGTCACTGCCACTGTCGAAAGTAACAAGAACATCAAAGACTTCAAAGAAGAAAGAGAACATTGTTACACGACTATGGTTCAGATAGAGTTTGAGCTACAACAAATGCAAAAGGAGAACCAACATACCTTAGATGCTCGCGCCGAATAGATCAGCCGATTACTTCAAGAGAAAGGGGTTATTCGAGAGAGAATTGTTCATATTGCTCAGTATATCACCCGAAAGAGCCAGCTGTGTGAAGACATGTCCCAGGCAACATTTGTGTCAGCTATGAAATTCTTTGTGCAGCAAGTCATGTCCGACCTAGATAGGCTCCAAAGGGGATTCGCATATAGGCCCGCGGCAAGACCGAACGATGTCTCGCGGGCACTAGGATCATTGAGGTATTCATAGGGAATGCATTTTGTATTCATATTTCTTTGCATTAGTAGCACAACACCAGCTTGTAAACCAATGTTTTTGAACTATCAATGAGAAATCAAGAGTTGTTGCTAATCCTTTTGCTTTATGTCAATTTTTATTCACGAAAGGCAAATAAATAGGAACCCAAATCAGTAAAGAAAAGAAGAAGGAAACAGAAAGAGAAAGAGAAAAAGAAGAAGAAAAAAAAGAGAAAAGAGAAAAAAAAAGAGAAGAAAAGAAAAAGAGAGAAAAAGAAAAGGAAGAGCAAGAAAGGAAAAGAAGAAGAAAAAAAAAAGAGAATGATGAGATTGGCTCAAAATGAAACAAAGGTCGGGATGTTGCATGATGATCGAAGGCGAAAATTGTGATTATTCCAAATCGTTGCATCTTATCTTTTCATGTGCTAACTACTAACGGGTGTTGTTGTTTATGAGAACCAGATTTTAGCTGGCAACTGGCATTCTGGCTACTCATCCTTATAATACAAGATCTAAGACAATGACGAAGGCCGTATCTCAAGAAATTGAACCAACTGTCATGGACCCCGTCCAAGAGGAGGAAGTTGTGGACGTAACAGGAATGAAAGAAGAAATGTACAAGCTTAAACAGTAGATGGCTGAGATGTACCGGGCTTGGTCTAGGGGTCAACCCTTACCTACTTATCCCGCTAACCCAGCATACGTCCCTCCAGCCAATCCCAACCCTGAGCCACCCACTATGAACTAATCCTCTACATATCCAGACTATCACCACTACTATGCCTCCACCTCTCAGGTACCACCACCACTGTCAAAACAGATGCCACCCCAGCCACCACAGGTCACCCCGGTATATGTAGCACCTCTACCTGCTGCCCTGCATAAGTCATCTAGTGAGCCATTGTTCCATGTACAAGACACCCACTACTACCCGCCTGAACCAACCTTTCGGCAGCATGAATCTCACACCCCGTTGATGGAGGCGACCGAAGAAAAACCTGTCAGGAACTTAGAACAGGAGGAGGTTGCCGGGACGATGAGGAGTTTGGAGCAGTCCTTTCGTAACATACAAGGGCTAGGGGGACAAGTAAGTGTGGCGTACAAAGACCTATGTCTGTTCCCAGAAGTGCAGCTCCCTGTCGGGTTCAAGTTGCCGAAGTTTGACATGTACAGTGGGCACGGAGATCCGGTAGCCCATCTTAGAGGATACTGTAGCAAGATGCGCGGTGCAGGGGGAAGAGATGAGCTTCTGATGGCGTACTTTAGCAAAAGTTTGAATGGTTCTACACTGGAATGGTACACACGCCAAGATCACACCAGATGGTTCATCTGGGATGATCTCGCACAAGCATTTGCTAACCATTTCCAGTACAATTTGGAAATCATACCGGATAGGTTGTCACTCACTAAGATGGAAAAGAAACCTGGTGAAAGCTTTCGAGAGTACGGTTTTAGGTGGAGAGAACAGGCGGCGAGGGTGGATCCACCGATGAAATAAAGTGAAATGGTAGACTATTTCTTGTAGGCCTTGGAGCCTACCTACTATGGACATCTGGTGTCAGCCATTGGCAAGATTTTAATGAAGTCGTAAAAATGGGAAGTTTTGTGGAAAAGGGATTGAAAACTAATAAGATTATGAGCTTTTCTGCGATCAAGGCCACAAATCAGGCCATACAGACAGGGAATGGAGGAGCCATTGGGAAGAAGAAGAAAGAAGAGGTGTCAGTTGTGGAGAGTAAACCCAAGAATCATAGCCAAGACCATCACCTACCTCGCCCGTACCAAACGTACCCGCCAGCACCCTACAACCCACCTCCACCATACTATCCACCAACTACCCCACACTACCATAGCCCATGCAAGCCCAAACTTATCCACCACCACCACAGGTATGGCGAGCCCAAGCCCCGCAAAATGTTTATCACACACAAAATACCTACCCCTCTTCTAGAACTTACAAAAACCCAAGAAGACCCAACTTCAGGCCCGATCCGGAGATGAGGAACAGAAACCAGGCGAAGAAAACATTCACCCCGTTGGGGGAATCCTACACTAGCCTCTATCACCGACTGAGGGAATTGGGGATGTTAAGCCCAATCGAATCAAAGCTTCCAAACCCACCTCCCAAGAATATTGATCAGTCGGTCAGGTGCGAGTATTGCTCTGGGGCACCAGGGCACGACACTGAAAGATGTTGGCACTTGAAGATCGCTATTCAAGAGCTCATTGATAGTCGGAGGATTGAGGTACAGGCTCCAGAGGCCTCCGAACATTACTCAAAATTCACTGCCCACTCATCATGAGGCACATATGATAGAGTCGGCAAAAGAGGAGAGCAGTAGGAAGCCATCCCAATCGGTCATGATGATAAAAGCCAGCAGCAAAGTAGAAAAGGAAATTGAGAAAGGGGAAGCAATAGTTGAAGTACCGGTGAAAAAGCAACCAACGGTTGAGACTTTGAAAGTTGTAGTGCCAGGGGTGAAACCAGTGTTGAAAGTGAAAGGTGCGTGCATGGAACCGGTAATTATAAAGCCAGTAGTGCAGATGCCAGGTGGTAGATACTAAAGCTGTACCTTCGAACTACAACAAGGTGGCAGTAGTGTACAAAGGGAAAGAAGTGACTGGAGAGATCAACGAGACACATGGTCTAACTCGTTTCGGGCGATGTTTTGCCCCTGAAGAGTTAAGAAAAATGAAGGTGGTGAAGGAGAATCATATGAAGAAGCCGGTCTCTGAAGAAGAAGCGGAAGAATTTCTGAAGAAGATAAAATCTCAAGACTACTCTATAGTAGAACAGCTGAGAAAGACACCTGCACAAATCTCTTTGTCATTGTTGATTCACTCGGAGGAACATAGAAAAGCTTTGTTGAAGATATTGAATAAGGCACATGTCCCCGAAAAGATCTCAGTCTGTCATCTCGAGAAGATTACCAACAAGATTTTTGAGTCCAACAAGATTACGTTCTCGGACAATGAATTGCCCATTGAGGGACTGAACATAACAAGGCACTCTACCTTACTGTGAAAAGCGAGGAATCAGTGGTACTCGAGTTTGATAGACAACGGTTCGAGTGCAAACATTTGTCAACTTTCGACTCTTGGCAAGCTGAATATCAATCCTGATAGAATCCGGAGGAATAGTGTGAATGTGAGAGGGTTTGACGGAGGAAGCAAAATACTTTAGGGGATATCATCTTGGAGGTCACCATTGGGCCAGTAGACTTTACGATAGAGTTTCAGGTGTTAGACGTCACTGTGTCCTACAATCTATTGTCGGGTCGACCATGGATCCAAGCAGCTAAAGCCGTGCCATCATCCCTACACCAAATGGTTAAATTCGAATGGAGCAGTAAGAAATCACAGTGCACGGAGAAGGAGACACCTGCAATGCCATAATGCCCTTCGAGGAGACGGACGGAGACAAAGGTCCCTGGGTGTACCAAGTGACAGACACTGTAGCAGTGAACAAAATTGCCGAAGGAGAGAAATTGCCAATCCCTACAGTGGCACCTGCCGCCGTGATGGTAGCCAGAGAGATGATCAAAAATGGATTTACACCGGGGAAAGGGCTAGGAATAGCCTTGCAAGGAATAACTCAACCAGTCCATCCGCCAGTGAACAATGACACCTTCGGCTTGGGATTCAAACCCACTCACGCCGACATCCCAAAAGCCGAAAGAGCCAAAAAGAAAAATTGGACCCTTCCTAAACCCATCCCAAAACTGTCCGACACCTTTGCCAAGCCTGGTACAAAACGACATCTAACATCTGCGGCATCTAGGTATGCTGAGACTAGACCCGATGAGGAGCTCTTGATGAGGTTTGAAATGTTATTTGGGGACGTGAACATGGTAGAAATGGGAGAGGGTACTAGCAAGATAGACGTTCAGTACGTGGTGTCTGGTGTTGCGCTCAACAACTGGGAAGCCACTCCTTTCCCAATCAGGAAGGAGTCTTGGTAGTTAGCTTTTGAAATACATCATCATTTCCCAAAAAGCAATTTTACTTTATGTAGTCCCCACCCCCATTGAAATCAAAATGTACCCAAACTTTGTTCATCTTTTGAAATATCAATGAAATGCAGCTTCTTCTTCTTTATTCATTTTTGCCTTATTTTTATTTTTATTTTTCCTTTTGTACAGCTCCATATGTGTTGATTCTGATGATATGTCATGCATGAAGTATTCCCGGCCCAGTTCTGACAATCGAATTATTATACGAGAAATTGAGAACGATAGTGAGATAGAATATGAGGATGAGGAAATACTGGAGGAAATAAGTAAAGACTTGAATCAATATGAGGAAAAACCTAAACCGAACTTGAGTGAGACAGAATCTATCAATTTGGGGAGTTAGGATAGTGTCCGGGAGACGAAAATTAGTGTACATTTAGAAACCTCCCTCATGGAAGAGTTAATAAAGTTGTTGCATGAATTCAAGGACATCTTTGCTTGGTCCTATGATGACATGCCCGGACTTAGTATTGATTTGGTGGTGCACAAGTTGCCTATCTATCCTAAATGCCGGACAGTGAAGCAAAAGTTGAGAAAGTTCAAAACGGACATCAGCGTGAAGATAAAAGAAGTGGTGAATAAGCAGTTTGAGGCAAAGGTCATACGAGTCACTAAGTACCCCACCTGGTTAGAACATGTTGTGCCAGTGCCAAAGAAAGATGGAAAAACCAGGGTGTGTGTGGATTACAGAGACCTCAACAAAGCCAGTCCAAAGGATGACTTCCCATTACCAAACATCCACATATTAATCGACAATTGCGCCAAACATGAGATTGGTTCTTTTTCAGATTGCTATGCGGGTTATCACCAAATCCTAATGGACGAAGAAGATGCGGAGAAAACTGCTTTCATTACGCCTTGGGGAACATATTGCTATAGAGTGATGTCGTTTGGGTTAAAGAATGCCGGAGCTACTTATATGAGGGCAATGACCACAATGTTCCATGACATGATGCATCGAGAAATTGAGGTGTATGTGGACGACGTCATCATAAAGTCCAAGAAGCAACATGATCATGTGAGGGATTTGAGGAAGTTTTTCCAAAGACTCCGGAGGTACAATCTTAAACTCAATCCTGCAAAATGCGCTTTTGGAGTACCTTTAGGGAAGCTATTAGGATTTATAGTAAGCCGGCGAGGCATTGAACTAGACCTATCAAAGATAAAAACAATCTAGAGTTTGCCTCCGCCGAAGAACAAGAAGGAAGTAATGAGCTTACTAGGGAGGTTGAACTATATTAGCCGGTTCATCGCTCAGCTGACATCAACATGTGAGCCTATTTTCAAAATTGTTAAAGAAAGATGCAGCAGTAAAGTGGACCGATGAATGTCAAGAAGCCTTCGACAAGATTAAGGAATATTTGGCAAATCCTCCAGTGCTAGTTCCTCCAGAGCCGGGAAAACCTTTGATATTATATCTGACGGTGCTTGACAATTCTTTTGGTTGTGTGCTAGGACAGCACGATGAGACAGGCAAGAAAGAGCATGCTATATATTACCTTAGTAAGAAATTCACATCTTACGAGGTAAAGTATACTCAGTTAGAGAGAACATGTTGTGCATTGACCTGGGTGGCTCAGAAACTGAAGCACTATCTGTCATCATACACCACGTACTTGATATCATTGTTGGATCCTTTGAAGTATATATTCCAGAAGCCCATGCCTACAGGAAGACTTGCTAAATGGCATATTCTGCTCATAGAATTTGACATCATTTATGTAACTCGTACGGCGATGAAGGCACAGGCAGTCGCGGATCACTTGGCAGAGAATCCGGTGGATGATGAGTATGAGCCACTAAAGACATTTTCCGGATGAAGAGGCAATGAATTTCAAAGAAATAGAACAGAGTGAAAAGCCAGGATGGAAGATGTATTTCGACGGAGCCGTCAACAGTAAGGGAGTTGGTATCGGAGCAGTGCTTATTTCAGAAATGGGTCAACACTATCCCGTTACCGCTCAGCTTCGATTTTTTTGTACCAACAATATGGCCGAATATGAGGCGTGTATATTGGGATTGAGGATGGCAATAGATATGGGTGCTCAAGAGATTTTGGTCATGGGTAACTCGAATCTTTTGATACATCAAATTCAGGGAGAATGGGAAACAAGGGATCTGAAATTGATACCTTATCGACATTGCTTGCATGAGTTGTCCCAAAGATTCCAGTCCATAGAGTTCAAACATATCCCAAGAATGCACAACGAAGTTGCAGATGCCTTGGCCACACTATCCTCTATGTTACATCATCCGGATAAAGCCTATATAGATCCAATTCAGATCCAGGTACGTGATCAGAATGCTTATTGTTTTGCTGTGTAAGGCGAGTTGGATGGTGAACCGTGGTATCACAACATCAAGGAATACCTGAAGGCAGGACAATACCCGGAGCAAACCACCGGGGATCAGAAGAGAGCTATAAGACGTTTAGTGAATGGCTTTTTTCTCGGTGGAGGAATCATATATAAAATAACACTAGAACTGGGATTGTTGAGATGTGTGGATGCGCAACAAGCTGATAAGATTATGACTGAGGTGCATGCTGGAGCCTGTGGACCCCACATGAGTGGGTATGTCTTAGCAAAGAAGATTCTGAGAGCCGGATACTATTGGCTCACCATGGAGCGGGACTGTATCAGGTATGTGAGGAAATACCACCAATGCCAAGTACACGGAGATCTAATCCATTCCCCCCCCTATGAATTGCATACGATGTCTGCACCCTGGCCGTTTGTTGCTTGGGGCATGGATGTTATCGGACCAATAGAGCCTGCAGCTTCCAATGGGCATAGATTCATTTTGGTCGCGATTGATTACTTCACTAAGTGGGTTGAGGCAAAGACATTCAAGGCAATAACGAAGAAAGCTGTGGTGGATTTTGTGCATGAAAATATTATATGCCGGTTTGGAATTCCCATGGTAATCATCATAGATAACGGGGCCAATCTGAACAGTCACTTCATGGCAGAAACATGTCAAAGATTTAAGATCCTACATCGTAACTCTACACCGTACGGGCCAAAGGCAAATGGGGAAGTAGAAGCCGCAAACAAGAATATAAAGAAGATCCTTAAGAAAATGGTGGAAGAGTCCAGACAATGGCACGATAAATTACCTTTTGCTCTTATGGGTTATCGCACAACGGTGCGCACTTCTATCGGTGCCACACCCTATTCATTGGTGTATGGGACAGAGGATGTTATACCCGCAGAAATAGAGATTCCGTCATTACGAATCGTAGCTGAAGCTGGAATAGATAACGAAGAATGGGTAAAAGCCCGACTGGAACAATTAAGTCTATCGACGAGAAGAGGTTGGCCGCAGTCTGCCACGGGCAATTGTATCAACAGAGAATGGCCAGAGCATATAATAAGAAGGTGTGCCCTCGGAAGTTTGAAGTTGGACAACTCGTATTGAGGCGTATCCTGCCACATTGGGCCGAAGTAAAGGGCAAATTTGCGCCAAACTGGCAGGGACCATTTATGGTATCACGGGTGTTGTCTAATGGGGCATTATATTTGACAGACATTGAAGGGAAGTGCGTAGAGACTGCTATCAATTCAGATGCGGTCAAAAGATACTATGTATGATTCCTTTTCAATTGTATGATTGTATTTTATTGTGATTTTGGAATTGAAATGATGAAGGCATTTTATTCTCTATCCAAACACTTTATCCATTGACATCCCCTTTGAGCCATGTTTGATATATTCTTTCACATCCCTCTCTCGGAATTGTTTATGACACAAAAAGAAAGTAGCAAATAAAGAAAAAAAAGAGAAGAAAATGAAAATGAAAAAAAAAGAAAAAAAAAGGAAAAAGAAAAAGACAAAAAAATCGGGAAAAAGTCAAAAGAAATTCATAGATTGATGGCGTAGAATGAACTACGTTTGACTTGATCCCGAAAGGGTACGTAGGCAGCCTCACTAAGGTTCAGTCACAATAAAGGAAAAATCCAAAAATTTCCCACATATTGAAACTGGGGCAGAAGTTATGTTTTATAATTCCGAGAGTTGTAAATATTTTTAAAACCCTCATAAATTTTGAGCCTTTTTACCTTTCTTTCTTAACCCATCCAAAAGCCACGTTACAGTCCAAAGAAAGACCTTCGGATCAATTCCAAGAAAATAACAAATGCAATGAAATAAGGGAAGAACGAAACATTGGACAACGTCAGTGATACAGAAAAAACAAAAGACAAAAGAAAAAATGGAAAATAAAAAAAAGACAGAGTCTCATCGGTGAAAACCCTAACCGGCACTGTGAGGCGATTGTGAGGTTGAGAGAAATAAAATGAGAGAGTCTTGTCAGTAAAAACCTTTAATGGCACTGCAGGGCGATTCTGAGGCTGAGAGAGAATAAATGAGAGAGTCTTGTTGGTGAAAACCTTTCGAGGCACCATAAGGCGATCATAAGGATTATTATGGGAAAAAAGAAAAGACAACAAAAATAGGATCGGTTTGGGTCGAGAACCATTTGGAGTCAGAATAATGGGTTGAACGAACTAGGTCGGAGTTTAAATACATGGCATGGTCAACAGAATCGGCCGACATACCCAGGTAAGTTCTACCACTTCTCCGAAACACCCTTACCCCTTTTGAGATTCATTTTTCTACGTTTTATTATTTGCCTTTTAAAAAAGATAACTGCCAGCTCCTGATGATAAGAGCTGAAATAACACTAGATCAGAAAAGAAAAAAAGAGGGGGGGGGGGGAAAGAAAGAAAGGAGTTTGGCAAACAGAGCCAAAAGAAAAGAAAACAAAAGTGAAACAAACAAGAAAATACAAAAAGAGCGTGCAGAAGATAGTCAACTGAAAGACCACACAGTGGGAGAAAAAAGCAAAAAGAGGAAAGCAATAAGAGGCAGGGACGGCAGTTGCCAGTTGCCAGTAGCTTATATCTAATAAGTTTTGTTTTGTGATTTAGACATAAACAAATCGTCACTAATCACTTCAAAGTGAATATGACCAATGTGGAAAGATAGAAAACATCAAAAAGAAAGTTCGACAATAAGTGAAGGAATTCATGGGTAAAAGTCAAAGAAAATACCAAAAACAAGAGGAAGGTATCATCTTTAAAATTCATACCCCAGTTATCAAACTGAGGGAATAATTTTCTGAATTTTAATTTCATGCATCAGGCGCCCACCTGGATAACAAGGGAATACATTTCTGCAATTTAATTTCATGCATCATGCGCCCACCTGGATAACAAGGGAATACTTTTCTGCAAAATTTTTCATGCATCAGGCGCCCACCTGGATAACAAGGGAATACATTTCTGCAATTTTAATCCATGCATCAGGCGCCCACCTGGAAAACATGGGAATACTTTTCTGCATTCACATTTTTCATGCATCAGGCGCCCACATAGATAACAAGGGAATACATTTCTGCATTTTTAATTCCATGATTCAGGCGCCCACGTGGATAACAAGGGAATACATATCTGCAATTTTAATTCCATGCATTAGGCGCCCACCTAGATAACAAGGGAATACTTTTCTGCAATTTTAATTCCATGCATCAGGCGCCCACCTGGATAATAAGGAAATATTTTTCTGCATTTTTAATTTCTGCATCAGGCGCCCACCTGGATAACAAGGGAATACATTTATGCATTTTTAATTTCTGTTCAGGAGCCCACATGGAAAACAAGGGAATACTTTTCTGTATTTTTAATCTCTATTCAGGCGCCCACATGGAAAACAAGGGAATACTTTTCTGCATTTTTAATTTCTGTCCAGGCGCCCACCTGGAAAATATATATTGTCTTGATTTACGTGCATAGTTCGGGCATGTAGCCGGAAAGATTTTGTGCTAGAATATGTGAATTCTATGAAAAATTTAAAGAAATTTGATATTAATATTGATATAGTTGACTTCGGTCAATATTTTTGGTAAACGGACCCGGACCCGAGATCGGACGGTCCCGGAAGGTCCGTAGGAAAATATGGGACTCGGGCATGCGTCCGGAGTCGAATTCTGAGGCCTAGAGCCCAAGATATGAATTTTTTTCTAAAATTGTTAAGGAAAATGGAAATAAAAATTTATTAAAAGACTATGGTATCGGGCTCGTATTTTGGTTTCGACACCCGGTACATGTCTTATATATGGTTTAAGCGATTGCTGTAAAGTTTGATTAAATTTGTACGTCATTTGATAATAACAATAATAATAATAATAATAATAATAATAATAATAATAATAATAATAATAATAATAATAATAATAATAATAATAATAATAATAATAATAATAATAATAATAATAATAATAATAATAATAATAATAATAATAATAAGTAAAATATAATGTAGATTTGTGGAGTGATAAGTTGCAATTTGAAGTATTTATTTTAAGTGAGAGATTACGAAAGTACAAGGTCCTTTCTGCACTATATTAAAAAGCTTCATTCTTCTTCAATTTCAAGACGGCAGCACCCTAGCCGTCACTTGTCCGCCGCACCCGTTCCCTGCATTATCTTGTATACTTTCTCACCTTCATTAATAAAAATTACTTGTAGAGTTATTTTATGGTTTTCATTAAACAAAGTTGCTATGTTAAGTATTTGATTGTCTGTTAAGAATGTTAAATATTCTTTGTATTAGATATTAATTTTCTATGCAAATTGAAGTCAATTCTATTACTGTTCATTAGATTACAATTCTGTTAAATTCTTCCTCGCCTAAATTAAGTACTCTTCTTCGCCTAAGTTTCCGTGACAAGACAACTGAACATTATTGTTCATTAGATTTCAATCATGATAAAATAAAGTACAAATTTTTCTTGGTTACACATTCTTCTTTACCCTTAAGATATTGAGTTCATACTCTAGGAACATGCGCATCATGGAGAGAGATTAAACGCACAGTCAATTTTTATTTTATTTTTTCTTTTCCATTACAGAAGGGAGGAATTTGCATTAACGGAGCAAAATTCGAAAACAAAGGCATTGCTTGAGAACTGAGTTGACCGTAAACCTTCGAAGTAAGTGTTTGTTCTATCCTAGTTTGAGGGAATAGGATTATGTGCTATGTGCTATGTGATCGAGTGCGGTGTATGGGCTGTGGTGACGAGCATCCATACACTGGCGTCTAGCATGACCGTGAGTCGTTGTTGATACTTAATGTGAAATGTTTTAAAGATGAATTGTTGAACCCTTGCCGGGTTGTGGAATTGTATATTGTTTCCCTTGCCGGGACTTATTGTAAAGTGAAATATTGTTTTCCCTTGCCGGGACTTGTTGTAGAGTGAGTTATCGATTTCCCTTGCCGGGACTTTGTTGTGATGGTTGTTGTGTCCCTAGCCGGGACGGTTCATGTTTATTGTTTTCATTCTTTGCCCTTAACTGTGATTTTTATTTGGGTGAGGAAGAGTGATAATGCACGAAAGGTGATGTCGTGCCTTGTTTTACTGTTATTGCACGAAGGTTAATGTCGTGCCTTATTATTGATTATGCACGAAGGTTAATGTCGTGCCTTGTTATTGATTATGCACGAAGGATCATGCCGTGCCTTGTGATATTGATTATGCACGAAGGGTAATGTCGTGCCTTGTTATTGAACCATGCACGAAGGATCATGCCGTGCCATGGATGTGAGGATGAGAGTAAAAGCACAAAGGGTGATGTCGTGCACTTTTATTTGCTTATTTGGTGAGGATGAGAGTAAAAGCACGAAGGGTGATGTCGTGCAACTATTTGCTACTCCTTGTTTGATATTAACTGTTTCCATTATACTCTGTTTTCCATTGTTGACTTAATAATTGTTGATAACTGTTGAGCTTCCCTCTTATGATACTTCTTGTTGAATTTGTTACTTGATTTTTTCTCGTTATCTTGTGGTGTACATATATATATAGAACTGCACAGGTTTATGTGAGTGTCTGGTCCTAGGCTTGTCACTACTTCGCCGGGATAGGCCAGGCACTTACCAGCACATGGGGTCGGATTGTGCTGATACTGCATTTCTGTGCGTTTTTGCACATGTCCAGGTTTTGAGCATGAGTATCAGCAGTAGTAGGGTACTCGTGGGATTTTTGAGCATTTCGAGACCGAGGTAGCTTGCAGGCGTCCGCGAGCCCGGCGTCTCCTCTATTTACTTATGTTATTTGTTGTGGTCTTATTGTTATGGACAGACAGATATTTATTATTTTCTTTCAGACCATTATGTGTAGTATTCTTTAGTGGTTCGTGAGTTGGTGACTCCACGTCTTGGGTAGAGGATTTTGTTAGTTGTTTTACATTATCATTATTTATCTCTATTTCGAAAGACTTCCGCATTGAACAAATTGAGTAATTATTTCTTGTTATTGAATATGAGAACTAAAATGATAGTATGAACAGGAAAATGTTGAATGAATTGGCTTGCCTAGCTACCACGAGTAGGCGCCATCACGATCCCGATGATGGGGGAAAATCCGGGTCGTGACAAGTTGGTATCAGAGCTCTAGGTTATATAGGTCTCACCACTCACGAACAAGCTTAGTAGAATTTGAGAGGTAGGTACGGAGACGTCAGTACTTGTCCTCCAGAGTCTATTGAGTTAGGAAAAAGTCTCTCATTTGTTCTTTCTTGTCGTGCGACTTGTTCCTCAATTACTGATTGAATTTCTACTTCGTCCTTTCGCAGATGGTGAGGACACGTGCTTCTTCGTCCGCTGACCAACAGCCCGAGCCCTAGGCAGATCCCATGAGGGGCAGGGGCCGAGGCCGTACCGGAGGCCGTGGTAGGGGTAGAGCTCAGCCCCTGGCAGCTATTCCAGAGGTGGAGCCTCATATTGAAACTGGCGAGGAGGTTCCAGTCCCAGCAGCTCGAGTGGTCCAAGCTCAGGTCCCAGGAGAGGCCTTATTTACCCGGGATCTTCGGGAGGCTTTTGTCAGGATAGCGGGTTTTATGGACAGTGTTGCCAAAGTAGGTTTATTACCGGTTGCACCAGCCACTTCTCGGGCTGGAGGAGGGGCCCAAACTCCTATTGCTCGTACTCCGGAGCCAGTAGCTCCTCAGCCTCAGGCACCAGTGGTTCAACCAGCTGTGGCCACTCAGTCAGGTACCACAGCTCAGGCCGGAGATGGAGCGGCCATGACTTCTGATTCTTTTTGGAGACTTGATCGGTTCTCCAAGATGTTAACCACTACCTTCAGCGGTGCCACATCGGAGGATCCTCGGGATTTCTTATTCGGTTGCCATGAGATTCTCAAGACTATGGGGATCGTGGAGTCCAATGGAGTTGACTTCTGTACATTTAGGCTTTCAGGATCCGCCAAGACTTGGTGGAGGGATTATTGTTTGACTCGACCAGCAGGGTCCCCGGCTTTATCATGGGATCATTTTGCAGAGTTATTTTTGGAGAAGTTTCTCCCTGTTACTCAGTGGGATGCACTTCAGAGGCAGTTTGAGCGCCTCCAGCAGGGCACTATGACTGTCACTCAATATGAGACGAGGTTTGTTGATTTGGCACGCCATGTAGTGGCGATACTTCCCACGGAGCGGGAGAGGGTCCGAAGGTTCATAGATGGGCTTAATCAGCCAATTAGACTTCAGATGGCTATGGGAGTGTGGGGAGTGATATATCATTTTAGGAGGCAGCTAATGCAGCACATAGAGTTAAGATAGCTCTTGCTCGGGGAGGTGGTTATTCTTCGGACAAGAAGCCTCGTCATTCAGGCAGGTTTAGTTGATCTTCTTCTGGTGGCAGGGAATCTTTTGATAGGGGCCAGTCTTCCAGGCCTTTTCATTCCGCCCTTCAAGCTTCACAGGGTGGACCAGGCGATCGTGGGTTTCGTGAGCAGTATTCAGATCAGTCTCCTATTAGTGCCCAGACTCATAAGAGTATTCGTGGAGGCCATTCAGGTCGTCAGGGCCAGCGGCCCTATCAGCCTAAGAGTTGCTACGGTTGTGGTGACCCAGGTCATCTTGTCAGATTCTGCCCTCGAGCGATGGGCAACACTCAGCAGCGGGGCCCTCGTCCCATGATTCAGGCCCCAGCTGACCCTCAGCCTGCCCAGCCAGCCAGAGGCGGGGGTACAGATCATAGAGGTGGAGGTCGAGACCGTAGAGGTGAAGACCATCCAGCCAGAGGCAGAGGTCAGCCAATTGATGACCGTCCTAGGGATGTAGCTCAGAGGGGAGGTGCTGATCCCCGATTCTATGCTTTGCCAGCCAGGCCAGAGGCAGAGGCATCAGATGCCGTGATTACAGGTATCATTATTGTTCGTGGCAGAGGTGCTTCAGTATTATTTGACCCTGGGTCTACATATTCATATGTGTCTTCCTACTTTGCACCGTATTTGGCCGTACCTAGCTGTGCTCTGGATATTCCAGTTTATGTGTCTACACCAGTGGGCGACTCCATTGTAGTCGACCGGGTACATCGCTCGTGCGTAGTTATCTTTGGGGGTCTTGAGACCCGTGTTGATCTGTTACTTTTGGACATAATGGATTTTGATGTCATATTGTGGATGGACTGGTTGTCCCCATACCATGCTATTCTAGATTGTCATGCCAAGACTGTGACCTTGGCCTTGCCAGAATCACCCCGACTAGAGTGGAAAGGTACCTTAAGCCACTCCGCTCGCACTGTTATTTCCTATGATAAGCCTAGGCTCTGGTACCAACTTGTCACGACCCCAAATCCGGTCGTGATGGCGCCCAGCACATTGCTAAGCCAGCCTGACCAATCAATAACAACGACGGAGCTAGAAGCTCGCTTTATCCCATTTAAGTATATCAAAACATGAAGCAATAGTGATACATATATCGAAAACGGGGAACCAAGTCCCAAAATATACCAACTCCCAGAGACCGAAGGGTCAAGAGTCATGAGTCTCTAATGAACATAAGTGTATAAAGGTTTACAAGATACCAAGTGCGGAAAGAAATATCAATACAGAATCAAAGACAGTAAGAAGGAATATCGGGTCCTGCGGACTCGCCAGCTACCTCGAATATTGTCACGACCCGGATTTTCCCCCAACATCGGGATTGTGATGGCGCCTACTCGTGGTAGCTAGGCAAGCCACTGTATTCATACTATCCTGTTTTTAACACAATTTCAATTAAATAAATGCGGAATACTTTATCGAAATAGAAGTAACTAATTACAATATGAAAATCATACTGAAATCATCTACCCAAGACGTGGAGTCACCAACTCACGAACTACTATGGAATACTACACATAAAAGTCTGAAGGAAATATAACATAATTCTGTTTGTCTCGGAACAAAGAGACTACAGCTAATAACATAATAACCGCGGCGTGCGGTCCGATCCAATATATATACTCGCTACGGCGTGCGGCCCGATCCACTACCGGTCGGCTAATATGCAAATACGACCTCGCGAGCTCAAAAGTAGTTTGAAAACCTTTTTATCATTTTTCAGTTGGAAAACAGTAATACCAAGTTCCGGAGATTGGAAATAGCATGATAACGAAATAACTACGGATTGGTAGTAACTAACATGTCAATATGATAAGACAATGATAACGATCCTCGCGGGATCCAATAAGTGGCTCACGGCCCACAAGTATACTCGACCACCCAAGAAGGGGGTTCCTCGGCTCAAGAGTGGCCAATATCACAATATATAGTATGCAACCATCCGAGAAGGAGGTTCGACGGCTCAAGAATAGCCAATATCATAACACGGTGCCAACAAGTCGGACTAAGCCATAGTCCCCAATCACAATCGACCCCGCACTCACAAGAGAGTACGTGTCTCGCCGCTATACAGCGTCACAAAGTGGTATACGGGGTTTCGAACCCGCTGGTCATCACCCACATCTATTACTCACCTCAATAGAGCGCGACGACTACTCCGCAATGCCCTTGCCACGAGAATCAAGCTCCGCACGCGTAGAATCTGATCAAATACAATAGAAATACAACAAATTAGGCCAATGGGACGACACCCAATCAATACAACTCAATTGACATCAAAATTCCCAAAGTTGTCAAAACCCGACTTTCGGCACGCTTCTCGAAAAATTTCGAAAGTCACATATTCGGAACCCTCATCTCAATACGAGTCTAAGCATATCAATTTTACCAAATTCGGACTCCATTCACGCGTCCGCGAAGACCATTCTCCCCAGCCCGGATTTTTCCTCTACGCGAACGCGACATACCTCACGCGTTCGCGATGCCTTATGAATTCCTTATACGCGAACGCGACCCAAACCATCGCGAACGCGATGCTTCCCAACTTCCTCTTACGCGAACGCGGCACCACCCCTCGCGAACGCGATAGTCACCTGGCCCCAGCCTACGCGAACGCGGCATAGCCCTCGCGAATGCAAAGGCTTAAATTGTGCCCAGTGATCTGCAATTTACAGCAGACTTTTCATGCTCCAAAAATACCGGATGATGGTCCGGATTCACCCCGAGGCCCCCGGAACCCCAACGAAAACCACCAACATACTCCAAAACACGATACGAACTTGTTCCAAGCATAAAAACACCATCCTAAACATCAAAATCACCAATTACACACAGATTCAAGCCTAAGTTTCTTCAAAACTTCCGAATTACACATTCCATCAAAAACCCGAACAAACGACGTCCGAATGACCTGAAATTTTGCAGGAACACATCCAAAATCACCTAACGGAGCTACTGCAACTATCGGAATTCCATTCCGACCCTCGGATCAAAATCTCACCTACCGTTCGGATTTCGCCAAAATTCAACCTTAGCCAATTCAAGCCTATTTCTACACCGGGCCTCCAAATTCAATTCCGATCGCCCCTCTAAGTCACAAATCACCTCCCGGAACTAACCAAATCATCAGAACCCGATTCCGAGCCCTCTAACCAAATAGTCAACCCCGGGTTGACTTTCCTTATTCAAGTTTCCTTTAAAAAGGCTATATGCCTCATTTTCAATCCAATTCACTCCTAACTCACCCGATAGACTCTAACACTAATATAAAAGCATAAAACATGAAATTACAACATAACGGGGTGGTAATTCTCGTGACGACGGGCCGGGATCGTCACATTCTCCCCAACTTAAACAAACGCTCGTCCTCGAGCGTACCAGAGTGGTACTAGAAGCAACTCAATAGTTGAATGACCTTACCAAGCATATATTCGGGTGATCACACGTCACCCTATCTCTCATAAGCCTGAAACACCATGTGGCTGAAACCTCACAGACCATCTGAACCATAAACCACATTGTACTTTCCGAATCATATACCAATTGCTAATCCCATGCCTATACTCGGGATACACTAGAATCCACTGCAATAACCCACACTCACCACTCCGGGTGAGATCATATGATATATCAAACAACCCAATCACTCGAGACAATAGTCTCTAATCACAATAATTTCTCACGATAACCAAATACCAACCGAAAAACCTTTTTCATTAGATAGAGTCTATTTCCAGCACCTTCATATCATGTCCACGGCAACTGAACACGCGATATATCGAACCCATCTCTCAGGTCAAGCATTCATGAATCCATTTCACTTTTAACTGATACCACAACAGATTTCGGACCCAAATCTCGGCATTACCTTTCTAGCCCACTGAAATCACATATGCTCGCTCTCCATAATGACTCAAATGATCATTTCGATTATAACACACGCACTGGTAATATGTCACCTCAACACCGGCCTAAGCCCCGACGAGCACAACACAGGCTCCAATAGAGACATCCGAACATACTCAAATCATGACAATTGTCTTCAACAAGAGAGCTGTAATTCAATTCCTCTGTGCCATCATAACATAGAACTGAGATCGCGTCTCGCATTATAGAAATAGAGTACATGACTCCTTCTCGAAAGGTCATAACATCACGTGGCCTTGCCACGATTCATGATTCTATCCAAACACTATTACTCATGAAGCACCTCAATTTACCAAGCTCAAAACGATCAGCCCCGCACATATTTAGTTTGAACCCAAGCAATCAACCTCACCCACGGTGAAACAATTAACGTATGCTATCAAATCCCGAAAGAACACAACCGATGTGCCATTCTCCAAGCGATACTCAATACAAACTCTTCCTCAGAAGCCAGGAGGTATTGTATACCAGGTAACATATAACTAACTTTATTTTCACATTACATTGTTGCGGCGTGCAACCCGCTCTAATGACATACCCGTGGCGGCGTGCCACCCGATCCAGATACCATACCCGTGGCGGCATGCCACCCGATCCAAATAATAGTACCTGTGGCGGCGCGCCACCCGATCCATATAGAACCCTCTCCAAAGAAATGCGCGTCGAGTCAAGTTGCTCATTATGGTAAACATATATAGCCTCAAGTTCGGCCACAAGAAACGTATCCGACAAAGTTACTCAATACCAGAACCAAATCAACGATAGAAACCTCTGCACTGATATCCGCCACGAAGGCCCAACCGACAAAGCAATACCCACCAGCCGTCTGCTGGTCCTGAGGTACAACTACCCCGCTGGAGCATACTCTGATGCACTCTACTACACAATTTGTGCCATACCATCATAGTCTATATCACATTAGTCTAGACAACCTGGCCCAATGATGACCAGTCAGCAATCAAGTATCATAATCCAAATTGATCATATCAAGTTGAGAGAGAAAGCCACTAGAGCTTCTAATTTTTGATAATCACAAAACGATGTCGATACACATGATATACAACCACTACATAGGCGGACTAACGAGAACTTCAAGTCTCCAACACATATATAACACATGAATCACAATGCTTGATCCCGTACTTCACTGTACAAATACATAACGCACATCAAGCGTCCATTCATACCACGAAAGCCATTCATAAATTTCACTATGCCATCAACGACTCAATTATTATAGTCGATCCAACAAGAGAATACCACCATACCACTGGATATTATCAGTTTACATTACCTTGTCCTTTTGGACCATATACCCTACCAAATTACTAGAATAGCGTTACCATTTTATTTAATCACCAGAAAGATCAATTCTTTAAATCACCTGCAGCTGCCCGCGCTGCTAAATAATTTTAATGACTCCCCATATATTATGAACTGATCACAAAACCTTGAATATGCCATTATCAACTTTCCATAACACATCGCATATACCATACCACACTAAGATAACATGGAAATTCATATTCCTATCCTACGCCGCAAACATCGGCGCACTCAACTAGTCAAGGGCTTTCATGATCCCATATAGAGAAAACTCATCACACATTCCAAGCCTTACATACCAACAGGAAATACACTCATTTTTAAACCACGTTAAAACACATCATAAACTCTTTCTCCCAATTACATTGCATAAGTTAAACTGCCAGGACTGAGTCCTTATACCCATATCAAGTTACACAATTGTCAGCACTCAAAGGCTTTGTTGCACAATATCTGCAAGACTCATTACTTCAATCACATACCAATAATTAATCGTATTCCTTATCATACCGCTTCGGTTTATTAACAAGTTGCTCCATTTACTCAATTAACCATTTTTAACTTAGTATTAGCCTTTACTGTAGCACTACCATAACTCAACCCATGTTACCACACGGGACTCGTACATAAGACCACACGGTCTAAAACCCATAGGCCACTCTCAATGTTTCCCGGGAGTACCACATTCTACAATACTTGTTTTGAAGAACTTCATGCGATTTTTGAATTAGTATTATTACCTTCCAATACGGATACATAGAATCCCATCATTCACATAACATAGAACAAGTCTTGATCCCTTCTAACGAAAACACCATCTTTAGCCACATACAAAATCTTAAGGCATCTGTTACAAGCAAAATCTGGAACACCACAAGACTATTCTCGGGTGTCATTTACCCTTATTCAGTTGTAATTCAACTGTCTTATTGAACATAACCACTCGTTCCTTGCTAGAACTTTGACACCGCAAAACATGATTACATACCGATACAATTAGCTATCTTTCTTTTCTATACACCGAACATTCTTTACCAACATAAGTTCACAACATCCTAGTATTTCTTCATATCTACGAAGCACCATAATCTTTATCAAAATTTCCCAACATACCTAGAGACAGAGCCAACACAGCACACGACAGTGCAATCAGTTAATCAATAACAACCTCCCCAACTTAGCTCGGAGTCATACATCAAAGCACTTTTAGCCACTCATAGCCTTCTTACTCAAATGATGCAATAAAGTTCTAGTTAGATTAAACTCAAGTCATTTACAAGCTTCGGCGGAGGTTCGAATCATCAGAAATATTAATTCTTTTGCAATTCTTGCATTCATTCACACACAACAGTTACGCCCACTCTTTAGGTGACAAAAAGCTTTTCTAAGTCCCAAATTTTCCAAAAAATTCGGCAGAGTTTCCTTTGTAAATTGGTCTATCCACCTGCCAGAGAATCACCAAACCATTCTAACAATACATCCACAACTCAACAAGATATCACAATGTATTTCAACAACATTAAATCTCAATACTATACGAATCATATTATCACAATTTATACTTGAACTTGTGCTCTGTACCTGCTCGAATCATAACACATATCAAATACCTTTCAATTACACATGAGGATCAACCCTTCTACTTCTTCTCAATTTAGCATTTCATCACAATACCTTCCACCAGGATACACATAGCAAAATCACTTTAGTCTTCCTGAGTTTAAACTTGTTCCGCTACAATTAAGGCATTTTACCTTCCAATTACGAGATATGATAAATATTCACCACGCCCATAGCTCGGGGCTACACAACGGTTTAGATAAGAGTCGAACAATTAACAGCTCATCCATTAGTAAGCCTCCCTAATACTCTACAGATCGGCACAAGGCCCCAAATATGGCTACTAGCCCAAGTACATAGATATAAGCCCAGTCTCAGTCACTTTACACAGTAATTTATCAATTGGGAAGGATCAAGTCCAAATCCCCAGTCACAATACCACCACGCTTGTCACATGACGCATATTCCCATCTCAGCACAGCACTGTATAGTGCAAAAATACGGGATTTCAAACCCTCGGTACATTATCTATTGCCACCACTCACAAAATCAGCACCTCAATGCTCAAGTCATGAACAAGGTCCAGCCTCAAGTCATCTTGACTGGCCCAACATGAACTCACCGAGATTATATCTCGCCCCTCGTTCGAGGAAATCACAAGCCATAAGGCAATCACATTACCGAGCGCTCGATGCGTACACGGACGTGTGGAAGGAATTTCAAAAATTATATCTCAAGCTGAATCAAGTGCGCACGATAAGAATTCCAATAAATGTGAAGTGTTTCCTAAAGGTTCGTAGCCTCCCGAGGATAAGTACGGGCGTCCCCGTACCGATCCACAAGACTCTACTAACCGGCTCAAGACTCATGAGGCCTAGTAAACCTAGGCTTTGATACCAACTTGTCACGACCCCAAATCCGGTCGTGATGGCGCCCAGCACACTGCTAGGCCAGCCCGACCAATCAACAATAACCACGGAGCCACAAGCTCACTTTATCCAATTTAAGCACAACAGTGATAGATATATTTAAAACAGGGAACCAAGTCCCAACACGTGCCAACTCCCATAGACCGAAGGGTCAAGAGTCATGAGCCTCTACTGAACATAAGTGTATAATGGTTTACAAGATACCAAGTACGGAAAGAAACATCAATACATAATCAAAAGACAGTAAGAAGGAATATCGGGTCCTGCGGACTCTGCAGCTACCTCGAATATCCTACAGATGTCGCCTCGAACAGCTACCGGATCACCACTGCTGAGAGGTACCTGGATCTGCACACAAGGTGCAGGGAGTAAAATGAGTACTGCCAGACTCGGTGGTAATAAACAGGGGTAAGACAGCGCAGATAAGAAATCCGCAATAAAGCACTATGTAAAGCTGTAATCAAATACCCTGTCACAAAATCAATATCAACTGTACATGTACCAACAAGTACCAGCAAAACAGTATAACAGCTAGCAGATGTAGCTAAATGCAATGCAATGCATGATATGACCGCTACGGCGCGTAGCCCGATCCAATTTGGGTACCCGTGCTCACTGTGGGGGTTCAGACTCCGGAGGGGCTCCTACAGCCCAAGCACAATATCAATGCCGCGTGCAGTCCGATCCAATATATATATCGCTGCGGCGTGCAGCCCGATCCACTACCAGTCAGCTAATATGCAAATACAGCCTCGCAGGCTCAAAAGTAGTTTTGAAAACCTTTTTATCATTTTTCAGTTGGAAAACAATAATACCAAGTTCCAGAGATTGGAAATAGCATGATAACAGAAATAGCTACGGACTGGTAGTAACTAACATGTCAATATGATAAGACAATGATAACGATCCTCGCGGGATCCAATAACTGGCTCACGGCCCACAAGTATACTCAACCACCCAAGAAGGGGGTTCCTCGGCTCAAGAGTGGCCAATATCACAATATATAGTATGCAACCATCCGAGAAGGAGGTTCGACGGCTCAAGAATAGCCAATATCATAACACAATGCCAACAAGTCGGACTAAGCCATAGTCCCCAATCACAATCGACCCCGCACTCTCAAGAGTGTGCGTGTCTCGCCGCTATACAGCATCACAAAGTGGTATACCGGGGTTTCGAACCCGCCGGTCATCACCCACATCTATTACTCACCTCAATACGGCGCGATGACTACTCCGCAATGCCCTTGCCACGAGAATCAAGCTCCGCACGCGTAGAATCTGATCAAATACAGTAGAAATACAACAAATTAGGCCAATGGGACGACACCCAATCAATATAACTCAAATTACATCAAAATTCCCAAAGTTGTCAAAACCCGACTTTCGGTACGCTTGTCAAAAAATCACGAAAGTCACATATTCGGAACCCTCATCTCAACACAAGCCTAGGCATATAAAATTTGCCAAATTCGGACTCCATTTGCCCACTCAAATCAGTAATTTTCTATAATTTAGGCCTAGGGCCAAAACCCACCTTTAATCTTCCATTTACAGGGAATTAACCAAGGATTTCATGATAAAATGATGTAATTAAGCCACAAAACTTACCTCCGATGAAACCCCGATGATTTCCCAGCAATCTCCCGTGAGTCTCTCTCTCTAGAACTCAAAAATGGTGTTTTGGGGTATGAAACCCGCGACTGGTTCTGTTCTGTAATTAAACTCATGCCAGTCAAATTTCTTCATCGCGTTCGCGACGCCTCTCACGTGAACGCGATGCCTTATTCCAGTTCTTCATCGCGAACGCGACACACTGCCACGCGTCCGCGAAGACCATTCTCCCCAGCCCGGATTTTTCCTCTACGCGAACGCGACATACCTCACGCGTTCGCGATGCCTTATGAATTCCTTATACGCGAACGCGACCCAAACCATCGCGAACGCGATGCTTCCCAACTTCCTCTTACGCGAACGCGGCACCACCCCTCGCGAACGCGATAGTCACCTGGCCCCAGCCTACGCGAACGCGGCATAGCCCTCGCGAACGCGAAGGCTTAAATTGTGCCCAGTGATCTGCAATTTACAACAGACTTTTCGTGCTCCAAAAATGCCGGATGATGGTCCGGATTCACCCCGAGGCCCCCGGGACCCCAACGAAAACCACCAACATACTCCAAAACACAATACGAACTTGTTCCAAGCATAAAAACACCATCCTAAACATCAAAATCACCAATTACACACGGATTCAAGCCTAAGTTTCTTCAAAACTTCCGAATTACACAATCAATGAAAAACCCGACTAAACGATGCCCGAATGACCTGAAATTTTGCAGGCACATCCAAAATCACCTAACGGAGCTACTGCAACTGTCGGAATTCCATGCCGACCCCCGGATCAAAATCTCACCTACCGTTCGGATTTCGCCAAAATTCAACCTTAGCCAATTCAAGCCTATTTCTACACCGGGCCTCCAAATTCAATTCCGATCGCCCCTCTAAGTCACAAATCACCTCCCGGAACTAACCAAATCATCAGAACCCGATTCCGAGCCCTCTAACCAAATAGTCAACCCCGGGTTGACTTTCCTTATTCAAGTTTCCTTTAAAAAGGCTATATGCCTCATTTTCAATCCAATTCACTCCTAACTCACCCGATAGACTCTAACACTGATATAAAAGCATAAAACATGAAATTACAACATAACGGGGTGGTAATTCCCGTGACGACGGGCTGGGTCGTCACATTCTCCCCCTCTTGAGCAAACGCTCGTCCTCGAGCGGGTCAAGAAACATACCTGGATTTCAGTCCCTATTGTACGGGAGTTTCCTGAGGTTTTCCTTTCAGACCTGTCGGGCATGCCACCCGACAGGGATATTGATTTCTGCATTGATCCGGCACCGGGCACTCAGCCCATCTCTATTCCACCCTATCGTATGGCCCCGCCGGAGTTAAAAGAGTTAAAAGATCAGTTGCAGAAGGGCTTTATCAGACCCAGTGCTTCCCCCTAGGGAGCACCAGTATTGTTTGTGAAGAAGAAAGATGGCTCGATGCGGATGTGTATTGATTGCCTGCAATTGAACAAAGTGACAATAAATAATAAGTATCCATTGCCGAGGATTGATGATTTGTTTGACCAGCTCCAGGGAGCGAGGCTGTTCTCAAAGATAGACTTGAGGTCAGGCTACCGTCAACTGAAGATCAGGGCGGCTGACATTCCTAAGACAGCCTTTCGCACTAGATACGGGCATTATGAATTCTTGGTTATGTCCTTCGGGTTGACCAATGCCCCAGCAGCGTTCATGGAGTTTATGAATCGGGTGTTCAAGCCTTATTTAGATCTGTTCGAGATAGTCTTTATAGATGACATCCCGGTATACTCCCACAGCCAGGAAGAGCACGAGCAGCACCTTAGAGTGGTTCTTCAGACTCTGAAGGATAATCAGCTATATGTCAAATTTTCGAAATGTGAGTTCTGGTTGAGTTCAGTGGCATTTCTGGGTCATATTGTATCAGTGGAAGGTATTCAAGTGGACCAAAAGAAGATTGAGGCAGTCCAAAATTGGCCTCGACCAGCTTCAGTGACTGAGATCCGGAGTTTCTTGGGATTAGCAGGTTACTACCGTCGTTTTGTAGAGGGGTTTTCTTCTATTGTAGCCCCGATGACCTGGTTGACCCAGAAGGGTGTCCAGTTCCAGTGGTCAGAGGAGTGTGAGGCGAGCTTTCAGAAGCTCAAGACAGCCTTGACCACCGCACCAGTGTTGATACTACCTACGGGTGCAGGGCCTTATACAGTTTATTGTGACGCATCTCGTACAGGGCTTGGAGCGGTATTGATGCAGGATGGTAAGGTTATCGCTTATGCTTCGAGACAACTAAAAATACATGAGAAGAATTATCCAGTTCATGATCTTGAGTTAGCAGCAGTGGTTCATGCCTTAAAGATCTGGAGGTATTATCTATATGGTGTGACATGTGAGGTGTACACTGATCACAAAAGCCTACAGTACTTGTTCAAGCAAAAGGAGTTGAATCTACGACAACGGAGATGGTTAGAGTTGCCGAAAGACTATGATGTTACTATCCTATATCACCCAGGTAAGGCCAATGTGGTGGCCGATGCATTGAGTAGAAAGTCCGCCGGCATGGGTAGTCTTGCCTTTATCCCGGTTAGTCAGAGACCATTTGCTCTAGATGTCTAGGCCTTAGCCAACCGGTTCATGAGATTAGACATTTCTGAGCCTAGCAGGGTGTTAGCCTGCACGGTCGCTCGTTCTTCTCTATTAGAGCGTATCCGTGAGAGGCAATTTGATGATCCTCATTTGCGTGATTTGAGAGATACAGTACAACGGGGAGGTGCCACAAAGGTAAATCTAGATGATGATGGGGTATTGAGATTGCAGGGTCGAGTTTGTGTGCCCAATGTCGAAGGGATTCGAGAGTTGATCTTAGCGGAGGCCCACGGTTCGCGGTATTCTATTCACCCGGGCGTCGTAAGATGTGCCAGGACTTACGGCAGCACTATTGGTGGCGCAGGATGAAGAAAGATATCGTTGCGTATGTCGCTCGGTGTCTAAATTGTCAGCAGGTGAAATATGAGCACCAGAGGCCTGGTGGTGTATTCCAGAGGATTGAAATTCCCGAGTGGAAATGGGAGCGGATCACCATGGATTTCATTACTGGACTTCCTTTGACTCGGAAGAAATGTGATGCTATTTGGGTCATTGTTGATAGGCTGACCAAGTCAGCACACTTTATTCCAGTATCCGTCTCCTACTCATCGGAAAGGTTAGCGGAGGTTTACATTAGGGAGATTGTTTGTCTCCATGGAGTGCCAGTATCTATTATCTCTGATCGGGGTACGCAGTTTACCTCGCATTTCTGGAGAGCGGTCCAGCAGGAGTTAGGCACCCAGGTTAAGTTGAGTACAACTTTTCATCCTCAGACGGACGGTCAGTCCGAGAGGACTATTTAGATTCTAGAGGACATGCTCCGAGCATGTGTCATTGATTTTGGAGGCTCGTGGGATCAGTTTCTGCCATTAGCAAAGTTCACCTACAACAACAGCTTCCAGTCTAGCATTCAGATGGCCCCGTATGAGGCGTTGTATGGTAGGCGATGTCGATCTCCATTCGGATGGTTTGAGCCGGGAGAGGCTCGGTTGTTGGGTACAGACTTAGTTCCGGAGGCCTTGGACAAGGTCAGGACTATCCAGGAGAGATTGCGTTCAGCTCAGTCCGGACATAAGACTTATACGGATCGTAAAGTTCGAGATGTAGATTTCATGGTTGGTGAGCGGGTATTGCTCCGAGTGTCGCCTATGAAGGGCGTGATGAGGTTTGGGAAGAAGGGAAAACTCAGTCCTAGGTATATTGGTCCATTTGAGATTCTGGACCGAGTGGGAGGGGTGGCTTACAGACTAGCCTTGCCGCCTAGCTTATCAGCCGTGCATCCAGCTTTTCATGTATCTATGCTTCGGAGGTACTACGGCGATCCCACACATGTGTTAGACTTCAGTACTGTCCTATTGGACAATGATCTATCTTACGAGGAGCAGCCGGTGGCCATTCTAGACCGGCAGGTTCGATAGTTGAGGTCGAAGAGTTTTCCTTAAGGCATCGACCTGGGAGTCCGAGTCTGATATGCGGAGCCGTTACCCACATTTGTTCCCCGACTCAGGTACTTCCTTCTCTTGTCCGTTCGAGGACGAACGGTTGTTTTAGAGGTGGAGGATGTGACGACCCAAAGGGTCATCACCCAATTTCCTCATTTGTCCCGTGCTTCCGAGGCCTTGAAAACCTCATTTATTTGTTGCCTCGATTTACGTGCATAGTCCGGGCATGTAGCCGGAAAGATTTTGTGCTAGAATATGTGAATTATATGAAATATTTGAAGAAATTTGATATTAATATTGATATAGTTGACTTCGGTCAATATTTTTGGTAAACGGACCCGGACCCGAGATCGGACGGTCCCGGAAGGTCCGTAGGAAAATATGGGACTCTGGCATGCGTCCGGAGTCGAATTCTGATGCCTAGAGCCCAAGATATGAATTTTTCTGTTAAATTGTTTTGTTGCAATTATTAAATGAAAATTTCTTAAATGACCATAGTATTGGGCTCTTATTTTGGTTCCGACGCCCGGTACAGGTCTTATATATTGTTTAAGCGCTTTCTGTGAAGTTTGGTCGAAATCGGAGACAAAATAATAATAATAATAACGGAGAGAGTAAAATATAATGTAGATTTGTGGAGTGATAAGTTGCAATTTGAAGTATTTATTTTAAGTGAGAGATTACGAAAGTACAAGGTCCTTTCTGCACTATATTAAAAAGTTTCATTCTTCTTCAATTTCAAGACGGCAGCACCCTAGCCGTCACTTGTCCGCCGCACCCGTTCCCTGCATTATCTTGTATACTTTCTCACCTTCATTAATAAAAATTACTTGTAGAGTTATTTTATGGTTTTCATTAAACAAAGTTGCTATGTTAAGTATTTGATTGTCTGTTAAGAATGTTAAATATTCTTTGTATTAGATATTAATTTTCTATGCAAATTGAAGTCAATTCTATTACTGTTCATTAGATTTCAATTCTGTACAATTCTTCCTCGCCTAAATTAAGTACTCTTCCTCGCCTAAGTTTCTGTGACAAGACAACTGAACATTATTGTTCTTTAGATTTCAATCATGATAAAATAAAGTACAAATTTTTCTCGGTTACACATTCTTCTTTACCATTGAGATATTGGGTTCATACTCTAGGAACAGGCGCATCAGGGAGAGAGATTAAACGCACAGTCAATTTTTATTTTATTTTTTCTTTTCCATTACAGAAGGGAGGAATTTGCATTAACGAAGCAAAATTCGAAAACAAAGGCATTGCTTGAAGAATAATTTGGACTTCAAGGCTAGAGGTAAGTGTTTGTTCTATCCTAGCTTGAGGGAATAGGATTATGTGCTATGTGCTATGTGATCGAGTGCGGTGTATGGGCTGTGGTGACGAGCATCCATACACTAGCGTCTAGCATGACCGTGAGTCGTTGTTGATACTTAATGTGAAATGTTTTAAAGATGAATTGTTGAACCCTTGCCGGGTTGTGGAATTGTATATTGTTTCCCTTGCCGGGACTTATTGTAAAGTGAAATATTGTTTTCCCTTGCCGGGACTTGTTGTAGAGTGAGTTATCGATTTCCCTTGCCGGGACTTTGTTGTGATGGTTGTTGTGTCCCTAGCCGGGACGGTTCATGTTTATTGTTTTCATTCTTTGCCCTTAACCGTGATTGTTATTTGGGTGAGGAAGAGTGATAATGCACGAAGGGTGATGCCGTGCCTTGTTTTACTATTTTTGCACGAAGGTTAATGTCGTGCCTTATATTATTGATTATGCACGAAGGGTAATGTCGTGCCTTGTTATTGATTATGCATGAAGGATCATGTCGTGCCTTGTTTACTGTTTTTGCACGAAGGTTAATACCGTGCCTGGTGATGCCGTGCACTTTTATTTGCTTATTTGGTGAGGATGAGAGTAAAAGCACGAAGGGTGATGCCGTGCACTTTTATTTGCTTATTTGGTGAGGATGAGAGTAAAAGCACGAAGGTTGATGCCGTGCACTTTTGTTTGCTTATTTAGTGCGGTTTCCATTATACTCTGTTTTCCGTAGTTGACTTAAAAATTGTTGTTAATTGATGAGTTCTTTTGAGATATTCCTTATTGCGTTATTACTTGATTATTTCTCGTTATCTTGTGGTGTACATATATATAGAACTGCACAGGTTTATGTGGGTGTCTGGTCCTAGGCTTGTCACTACTTCGCCGGGATAGGCCAGGCACTTACCAGCACATGGGGTCGGATTATGCTGATACTGCACTTCTGTGCGTTTTTGCACAGGTCCAGGTTTCGAGCAAGAGCAGCAGCAGCAGTAGAGTATTTGTGGGATTTCTGTGCTTACGAGACCGAGGTAGCTTGCAGGCGTCCGTAGGCCCGGCGTTTCTTCTATTTATTTTTGCTTATCATGGTGGTCTCATTGTTCCGAGATAGACGGATGTTCATTATTTTCTTTCAGACCATTATGTGTAGTATTCTTTAGTGGTTCGTGAGTTGGTGACTCCACGTCTTGGGTAGAGGATTTTGTTAGTTGTTTTACATTATCATTATTTATCTCTATTTCGAAAGACTTCCGCATTTAACAAATTGAGTAATTATTTCTTGTTATTGAATATGAGAACTAAAATGATAGTATGAACAGGAAAATGTTGACTGAATTGGCTTGCCTAGATACCACGAGTAGGCGCCATCACGATCCCGATGATGGGGGAAATCCGGGTCGTGACACAAACACCAGTTCAGCCAAGACGCAGACCAATTCAACTGAGTTGAAGACAAAAGCTTTGAACCCATGTGGATAATAAGGGAATACTTTTTTGCAATTTTTAATTTCATGGATCAGGCGTCCACCTGGACAACAAGGGAATACATTTCTGCAATTTTAATTTCATGCATCAAGTGCCCACATGTATAACAAGGGAATACATTTCTGCATTTTAATTTCATGCATCAGGCGCCCACCTGGATAACAAGGGAATACATTTCTGCAAACTTTAATTTTTTGCAACTTTGGTTTGTGTTAGCTAACATGAGTAACACCGTAACATGAAAAGCTCATACTGGGGCAGAAGGAAAAGTTTGTTGTTTTGTTTTGTGTTAAGCAGGTATCAGTTTGAAGGCGGGGAGTATCATCAAAATCAAAAAAAAGGGAAGCAAGGAAAAGAAAATCAACAAAAAAGAAAGTCAGCATTACAGGAAATCAAGGAAAAAAAGAGATAAGGAAGAGCAAAGAGACAAGAAGTTAGATAGGAACAATTATAATTCATAGAATAATTGCTTAGAATAGCTTCTTTGTTTTACATTTTATCCCCCAGTGTAATAAGGAGTAAGTCAGCAAGTCTCAACAGTATCAATGCAACAGTTAGCCCAGGATATGTAGGCAACCTCTAAAGCAGGGTGCGGTCAAAAGGTTTTCAAAAATTCTTTCACGGAATATGCCAATGTGCAAAAATCTCTCATTACTGCTCACTTGTCTTTGCACTGAAACTCTTCGTGTTCCCGAGCAAAGAGGGGCAGTTGTGAGCACATGATTTTTGCACTAGGCAAATAAATCCCAAAATTAAAATAAATAGGATTTTTGAGTGCAATTACATAATTTGTTTGATATTGGATACATTTTGTGTAATAAAAAAATTAGAAAATCAAAAAAAATAATAGGAGAAAGTACTTGCATTTTTTTTTAATTAGTCTTAAAAGAAAATAAAATCAAAAAAAGGTATATAGCTTTAATAGCGGAAAAAATAAAAATATATAGTAGAAAATTGCCAAAAAAATGCCAAAAAAATAGTAAAGGTAGGAAATTAATTAACTTAGATAATACAAAAAGGGAAAATGAAAATACAAAAAGAAATTACCTCAAAATAATTAAAATACCAAGAAAAAACACAAAATACAATAAGATTGGGCCAAGAATTAGAAATTGGCAGCCCAATACGTGATGGCCCAAAGAGTCGGTCCAGTTGGTTTAGGTCAAAACAATCTCTGCCGTTCATTAGGCCAAATCCAACTGCCGAGATAATTAACATGAATTATTTAATTTGGCCAAACTCAAGATCGAATCTGAGCCGTTCACATTGAGAGATCTAACGAATGAAAGCATGTCTCTCATTTAATTGAGACGACATCATTTAAGTAACGCTAATCTTGACCGTGGATCATCGTTAATCCAACGGCCAGGATCACCTTGTTGGCCACGAGTATAAAAGGGTCCGGTCTCGTTGAGACCGGTCAATTGTAACACCCCAAACCCTAGCCGCCTTGGCTTCTTCTTCATCTTTTTCTTCTCACCCTCGCCGGCCATGGAGGCCACCACCTTTCACGGTGGTCTCCAGCCACCTCTTCGCCCCAAACCACTCTCATCTTCTTCTCCGTCACAAGCTTCACCCCAAAAACCGAAACCCCTTGAAACCCCCCTGTTCTTGAATCTCCGGTCATCGGAGTTCATCTCCGGTGACCTCAACCTACGAGAACCCACCCCAAATCAACACCACAGAATCCATGTGGCCTGATATATCCCCCCTTACCATTGGCTTCCCTCGAATCTGCCCCTATCTCCTCGAATATCCAAAAGAAGGTCGCCGGAACCCTAACTCCGGCGACTCAAACCAAGTTTCCTCCCAAGATCCCACCTTTCCCTCTCTAAATACCCACCCCTAACCAGAAAACCCCCAAAAGACTTCGTCTTGAAGTCTAACAAGAAAACCAGAAAAAAAGATATAAAAGAATAAACAAAAAAAAAGAAAAAAAAGGAAATCTGAAGAAAAGAGTGAAAAAAAAAGGGAAAATGGAAGCTAAGGGGACCGGCCCTGCAAGCTAAGTGTTCCCTCTCACTTTATTTGCTTTGTTTTATTTTTTCTTGTTTTATGTGTTTTTCTCTTCTCCTGTGTGTTTGATATACTTTTCTTGATATAGATAATCGAATAAAACTAGGGTTTTTTAGTTTGTTTGTTTCTTTGTTTTAAAGATTCGTTCTTGACATCACTGTTCTTCTTCATCTTCTGTTTATATTAGGGCTTCTTCTATTAGCTTTCAATATCTTTACTGTTCTTCTCTTCTGTTAACTATATGATTTAGTTTTGGTTCTAAGTTTAGCCGTTTGATTCCCATTATCCTTCATCTCCTATATTAGGGTTTCTTATGTTGGTTTGTAGTATCTCTTCTATTGTTTTTATCTGCTAAATGGCATGCTTAATATTGGGGTTTGATTTTCTGAAATCTAATTTAGTGATTCTGCTTCTCTTCTCTATCACTTTTGCATGATAGATTTAGGGATTTTCTTCATTGTTTCTTCATGTCTTTCTTGTTCTTCATCTTCATTTTATCTATCACACGCATACGGTTAGTATTTGGAAAGTGAGTTGATATCATTCTTATAATACTCTATTAGAAGCATTATGCTTGTGTCTGATATAGGCCATGTCTGACTGCTTTGTGAGATCTAGTCTCTATGAGTCTATGTTCATGAACTTTAAGTGTGTTCTAGGTCTTTCAGTGAATCATTTAGCATAAAATGGTTGTAACTAAGCCTGATTGATGTTAATTGGCACTTTGCTACATGAAATTGAGTTATGTGATTCTGATTGATTAAGATTCAACACTATCAAACTTCTTTTCTGAGTTTTAATTGATGGATGAACAAGTTTGGTTTCATTTGGTTATGTGTGCAATTGTATGTTGAAATGGCTAAGTTTGCAATAGTTTTATGTTAGTATGAGCAGTGTTAATGCCCATCAATCTTAGGGGAATCGGTTATAGCTGCAATAGTACTAAGTCTTATAAGTGGCTAGTTTTGAAATAGGTTAAAATTGAAAATCAAATAAAAAATAGGTTACAAGTTAAATAAGTGACCAAGCATGGTCAATTTTGAAATTTACCAACTCTGCAAGGTCTTTCACATACTGGCCCACCCTTAAATGGGCTAGTTGTGTAATAATTGGTTTAAGTTTGAAAGTTCAAACTTACCAAGGCTCAAATTGAGCCCTGAATCACAAGTGGCTAGGCCTGCAAAGGCCTTAGCCCAGCCTGTGTTCAGTAATGGGCTTCAATTGCAAAAACCAAGTCTCAACTTGAGACTAGCTAAGTTTTAAATAGTTTAAATATAACAATAAAACAGGCTAGTCCTGCAATTAACTTTAAAATGAAATAAAAGTCTTTAATTAACAGAAAATGAAGCAAAATTGGTTAAAATTGAAATAGTTCTTCAAGTTAAAATTGGCCAGTCCTTAAATACCAATGCAAGGACTGGCCCTTAGTTAAATAAGTTGAAAAATGCTGAAAATCTGACCTAGGTAGGTCGGGTAATTCAGTTGTGTCCTTAAGGGCATAAAGGGAATATAAATTGGTAAAATGGTAGATTAAATGGAGCATATAGGGACACAGGAGACATTTGTGCTCCTGATTTCTGCAATTTTGCAGAGATTGAGAGGTATAATGGTCTCACTAAAAAGGGAAATCAGTAAAAATCCATAACTACTAAGGACACTTTGGTAAAAGCTTAAGAATAGAATCAAAAAGAACTTTCCAGCACATGCTGGAAGGGATCTTGTAACTGAATTGGGGTGTTAAAGTGTAGATTTAGTAATTTTTAAGGGGAGGGAAATGGAATTAACCCCTATTCTTTCCCCCCAAGAAATCTGCCAATCTATACCTATAAATACCACCTAAAAAGACTGATTAATGGCTGGTTTTTCAAGAGAAAAATTCAGAGTGAATACAATAGCAAATAACAAATAGTTTTCTGCACATTTCGGGTGAGAATCACTGGTTAAGCTGTTTGTTTGTGGGATTTCTGCTCGACTTCTTTCGGGATTTCTTATCTCTTGTTGTTGTGTTGTCTTGCTCATTTGGGACTCAAATCTTCACTGATGCATTGCCTTGTTGTGTTACTTGTTGTGCCTATTTCTGTTCCCCTTAGAACTCATCGGTTTATTTTGCTGAACCAGGTACACTTTTGTGCAAGGCTGTGTAATGAAAAAGAAATGTTGAAATGAAGTTTCAGATGTTAAATTTCTAATTGTCTTCTGTATTTTCTATTTTCTTAATTAGCTGTTTAGTATTAGCATAGATCTGTAATTCGTTAGAATAGTATTGTATGTATAAGTAAGAAGTCGAACAAAAATAATGTAATAGATAGTAAAATAGTAGTAGTATAGTCGAGGTAGTAGATCACTTAGTTAAGTAGGTAAATCCCATAAAACAAAGCTAAATGACCCTAACATGAGTCAATAATAACAAGCTCATAGTAGAAATATCAATCATGCTCACGTAGTTAGTCTGTTTCAGAGATCAATATCTGGATTTGAGTAAGTTAAAAGAGGAAATAACCTGATGAAGTAAAAACTAGGGCGAAACTGGCTTTGAATATCAAATAAGCTTAATTCGTATTAAATCAGTAGTATAACAGTGCACCTGTGAATAACTCATCTTATCTTTAGATAATCAGAATGTTGTTCGTAAGTAGTTGAATCGTTTAGTTTAATCATGCTTCATATATAGTTAAATCACCTCTTAATCTCTTAGTTAGTAAGTAATTCGGATATTAGTATAGATTCATCATTAGAAACAAAAGTGAAATCAATCTTTTAATTCGATACTCATGTATATTAGACAGTTAGAAGTTAGAGTTAACAACGATAATTTGTATAATGATTTTTCCCTTTGATAAATAAAAGTGCAATTTGAATTCATCATTGATTCCAGATGTTTATGTTTGTTTTCAGTTATTTATTTTCATTATTATTGTTTCAATTTGGTTTGGGCCTAATACATAACGTGGGCCTGAACTGTGGTACGAAGTTGATTGGGCTGTCGAACAAAAATCTGAAGGCAGTCTGGGTCGCTAAGACCTGGACAAATCCAATACCTCATTGAGTGCGGGAACAGAGGCCCAGGCCCAATAATGGCAACGACAATGGCCTGGGCCCAATTCTGAAATGATAGTGGATAGTAAATAATTAAGGAAAAAACCAATATAGATAACATAGTATGTACATATTAGGATTGAGCCTATAAAATTAAACCGGGATGAGCCTCGCGTGACACCAAATAGCGCCCCCCCCCCTTAGTAATAAAGTAAAACTGTAAATAGAATCGGGAAAGCTACTAGTAAATTTCATAGCTTCTCCCAAAAGACTTAAAAGCCGATAGACACTATTAGGCACGGTTTAATATACCTTCCTTAAATACGAGTGTGCACTTGGTGCGACTCAAATCCCAAATCCCGGCGAAGCCGAAATGTACTAAAGGTCACAGGCGTACTGGTTGCGGTGTGACTCGAAGTACGTTTTTGCGACGTCATAATTCCTAAAAATGTTAAAAGTGAAAACACATGCATATTGTTTAAAATTTATAACAAGTCAAATAAGATTGAGAACGACGGTTGAGCGACCGTGCTAAAACCACGAAATCCGGGAATGCCTAACACCTTCTCCCGGTTAACAGAGTTCCTTATCCAGGTCTTTGTTTTGCGAACTGTAATAACAGAGTCAACTTCCTCGGATTCGGGATTAACCGGTGACTTGGGACACCATTATCTTCCCAAGTGGCGATTTTGAAAATTAAATAAAAAATCCCGAACCGATTGTTCTTTATGTGAAAAAACTCCTTCCTCTTTGTTGTTATATCCGTCTCGGGTATTTGAACACTGAGGTATACCCTACGTATCTTTCCAAACGGATCGATACAAAGCCTTCTTGGGGGTAGTAAAAAGGGAGGTGTGACACTCCCTGCCAACTTAGCAAACGCCTCCTTCTTCACCTCCACTTTTCCTTGGACTACATCGTTCCACCACTAGTCCCCGTGATGTCTGTCTGAATAGCCCTTGGCTTGGATCTAAACACTATAAAAACTACATTGAAAAAAATAGGAAATATTATATATATACTCTATATGTTATATAGAATAATTATTAAAATTTTATATATTTTTTGGCTATCAAAAGTAAATAATTTCTGACACGGGCTAAAAGTAAAAAATAGCAAAAAAAGGTATAGTAAGATAGCAATGAGTTTGCATTGAAAAATAAAATTTGTCAGTGGTTTTTATACTAACATATAGAAAAGGATTTAGAAATAGAAATTTCTACCACTAACATTATTATTGTATTAATATTTCCGATTAATTACGCTAAATATTCCTATAGAATTAATCAATTTCAAATACATCCATTGTATTTTAAATTTGAACCTACATTCCTTATATTATTGAAATTCTTCACTTACACCCTCTACGAAGTATATCTATAACCGATTTCTTAAAATATAATGATTAATGATAAATTTAAAATAATTAATAAAATTTTATGTATGTTATGAATAGAATTCTATTTAGAGTGAATGTCTATCTTGTGGAGAGTTTTACTTTGTGACTAAGTCATTTTTCTCCTATAAATAGAGGGTCTTACCCATTGTAATTCATCCCAAAATTCAATAAGAATTCTCTCCCTACTTTTCTCTGCAATATTGTTCTTCTTCTTTTATTATTTTATAACACGTTATCAGCATGAGACTCTAACCAATTGAGTAGAAGCTTTGGGATTGAGCACAATGATTGTCAATTGTTCCATGGACTTCCTTCATGATTAAATTTTGGATTTAAGGTAAGTATTTTACCGTTTCTCTTTTATTCTATACTTTGATTTTATATACAAACAAAGACAACAAAGTTTAATTATAACTCTAATGGAGTTTAGGTAATTTACGTAACGACGGGCCGGGTCGTTACACCTTGTCATGATTAAATTCATGTATGATTGTGGGCAAAGAATTAAAAATCCGTCCCGTTGAATTTGCTCCATTCTCATTCCCTTTAGAGAATGTGATAGCAGTATGTGATAAGTCTGAAAGAAGATAAAATTATTACCGTAAAGGTATCAATGGATGTGGACGTGGCAATAGAAGAAATTATAATCGTCACCATTGTGATAATGAGAATAATAAGGATTCTCAAAATAATCCTTCACTGAATGTAATATTTGTCATCGATTTGACATGAGATTTTATAAAGCACATATAGATGATTATGGTCCATTCATGATGTGAATGTGACAACATCTTACTTATGAATGCATATTCATTCTTCAAAGAATATGAATGTGCTAGTGATAGTGAATATACCACACTCACCTCTAGAAGAAGGTTTGAGATGATACCATAAATAATACTCCCTCCGTTTCAATTTATGTGAACCCATTTGGCCGGGCACGGAGTTTAAGAAAAGAGAGAAAACTTTTGATCTTGTGGTGTAAAATGAGATACTTTTATTTTGTGTGGCTATAAATCATTGCATAAAGGTAAATTGTTCCAAATAAGGAAAGATGTCATTCTTTTTGGCACGGACTAAAAAGGAAATAGGTTCACATAAATTGAAACGGAGGAAGTATCATTATTATGGCATGGATGGTCATTGGTCACGTACCTATTGTACGCCAAAATATTTTGGCATTGTGATTATTAAAAGACAACGGTAATGCAAGAAACATATCTTGCATATAATTTTGACCATACACACAATGGTATAACTTTCTCTTTAATAGAGATATTCACCACATGGATGTTGATGAATCTGTGGTAGTACAAAATTAATTGAGAGCTCTGGAAGAGCCAATTATTACTATTTTGGAGAAACACAATTAATTACCAATAAGGTATTGTGTTGTAGTACGTCTCAAAGAAACTTATTCAGTTTCCAAAGTATACGCGAAAGTGGTTGATTATATTGAGACTATAAATAAAGAAAATATTTAATATCTTCTATTACTACAACTTGTAGCGGGGTAATATGTATGTGAAAAGCTACCCACTTTATTCTCCAATTTGTACTACATAAACAAAGAATACCATAATGGAGAGGATATTGATATAAAAACCCATATCATAATAAACTTGGAGTTTATTCATAATCGCACACATCATGGTGTAAATCTGAAGTTTATCAATATTGATAATTCATCCAGTTGGCATAATTGGTTTTGCCATATTAATTCAAGTATGATGTGCAAAAATAAAAGAGAATTCACATGGGTAAATATTAAAGAACTAGAAAGTTCTTTACGTATTCTCTTACACATTGCTTGTTCTCATTAATTAATTGACCAACTAAAATTGGGATTGAATCTCATGAATTCTGGAAATATCAAAGGTGAATATGGGCCCATTCACCTTGCCATGTATACCACATAATATGCATCTATGAGATGGTTACATGTGCAATTATTATTAACCCGCAACCTGGCCGGTATGTGCGAGGTAACTTGCTCATTAATTTAATTTAGAGCATATTCCAGACTTTTTATTGTCACGACCCCAAATCCGGTCGTGATGGCGCCCAGCACATTGCTATTCCAGCCTGACCAATCAATAACAATAACGGAGCTAGGAGCTCGCTTTATCCCAATTAAACATATCAAAACATGAAACAACAGTGATATATATATATATATCGAAAATGGGGAACCAAGTCCCAACACATACCAACTCCTATAGACCGAAGGGTCAAGAGTCATGAGCCTCTAATGAACATAAGTGTATAATGGTTTACAAGATACCAAGTGCGGAAAGAAATATCAATACAGAATCAAAAGACAGTAAGAAGGAATATCGGGTCCTGCGGACTCGCAGCTACCTCGAATATCCTACGGATGTCGCCTCGAATAGCTACCGGATCACCGCCGAGAGGTACCTCTGGATCCGCACACAAGGTGCGGGGAGTAAAATGAGTACTGCCAGACTCAGTGGTAATAAACAGGGGTAAGACAGCGCAGATAAGAAATCCGCAATAAAGCACTATGTAAAGCTGTAATCAAATACCCTATCACAGAATCAATATCAACTGTACCTGTACCAACAAGTACCAGCAAAATAGTATAACAGCTATCAGATGTAGCTAAATGCAATGCAATGCATGATATGACCGCTACGGCGCATAGCCCGATCCAATTTGGGTACCCGTGCTCACTGTGGGGGTTCAGACTCCGGAGGGGCTCCTACAGCCCAAGCACAATATTACTGCGGCGTGCAGTCCGATCCCACATGTATACCGCTGCGGTGCGCAGCCCGATCCACTACCAGTCAGCTAATATGCAAATACAGCCTCGCAGGCTCAAAAGTAGTTTTGAAAACCCTTTTTATAATTTTTTAGTTGGAAAACAATAATATCAAATTCCAGAGATTGGAAATAGCATGATAACAGAAATAGCTACGGACTGGTAGTAACTAACATGTCAATATCATAAGAGTGGCCAATATCACAATATATAGTATGCGACCATCCGGGATGGAGGTTCAACGGCTCAAGAATAGCCAATTAACATAACACAGTACCAACAAGTCGGACTAAGCCATAGTCCCCAATCACAATCGACCCCACACTCACAAGAGAGTACGTGTCTCGCCGCTATACAGCGTCACAAAGTGGTGTACCGGGGTTTCGAACCCGCTGGTCATCACCCACATCTATTACTCACCTCAATACGGCGCGATGACTACTCCGCAATGCCCTTGCCACGAGAATCAAGCTTCGCACGCGTAAAATCTGATCAAATATAGTAAATACACATCAAATTAGACCAATGGAATGAAACCCAGTCAAAACAACTCAATTTACATCAAAATTCGCAAAGTTGCCAAAACTCGACTTTCGGCACGCTTCTCAAAAAATTATGAAAGTCACATATTCGGAACCCTCATCTCGATACGAGTCCGTACATATCAAGAACTCCCAAATCGGACCACAAATGACCCTTCAAATCTTAAATTTTCGTTTTTGAAAAGTTTACAAATTTTCTCCAATTTCTTCCATTTGATTCACTAATACTTGATGAAAAATAACCATGGAATCATTGAATATAATCACTTTTGGATATAGAACACTTACCCCCATCCATATGGTGAAAATCGCTTCAATCCGAGCTCCCTAGCTCCAAAAATGAAGAAACTCTCGGACTGCCCCAATTAAAATGACCGGCCGGGTCGTTACAGATTTACTGTTCACCACTTCTGCTGCACTGTTCATCGCAGAAGCGAAAAATCATCGTTCACCCGCTTCTGCGGGTACTGTTCATCACAGAAGCGAAAATACCAGATTTGCCCCAAAAAATTGCAGCAGCTTTTTATTTCACTAAAAATGCTATAACTCAATCATACGAACTCGGAATTTGACGATTCTTTTTCCTATCGCTCCGTAATTTTGTTACGGATCCAGTGGTTCAAACAAAACTGAATTTGGATCTCATTTTCTCAGTGCAACATCAATTTTGCTCGTTAAACAATTAACTCATGTTTCGCGTCAAAAACCCAATCACGACTAGATGAAATTAGACCAAACTTTCCAGATCAGTCCTATAATTCATTATCTAAATTCTCAAAGTCTCAAAATCAAATTTGAATCTCTAGAACTAAAAATAGACCTATGGATCATTACATTTATGCTCAAAACGGCAAAAATCTTCCAAAAATGACCCGTTGGGCATCCGAATTTACCCCGAAGCCTCCGGGACCTCAACCAAAAGTACTAACACCTCTTATAACATCATTCAAACTTGTTCCAATCATCAAAACTCTATCGTTAACATCAAAATCGTCCTTTTTCAACAAATTCAAGCTTAAGTTTAACTTTAATTTCAAAAATTCACATTCGATCAAAAACCCGACCAAACGATGTCCGAATGACTTAAAAATTTGCAGGCATATCCAAAATCACCTAACGGAGCTACTGCAACTGTCGGAATTCCATTCCGACTCTCGGGTCAAAATCTCACCTACCGTTCGGATTTCGCCAAAATTCAACCTTAGCCAATTCAAGCCTAAAACTACACCGGGCCTCCAAATTCACTTCTGATCGCTTTCCTAGCTCATAAATGACCTCTCGGAGCTGACCGAATCATTAGAATTCAATTCCGAGCTCTCTAACTCACAAGTCAACGTCCAGTTGACTTTTCCCAACTATTCCTTCTTCTAAGAGACTTTTTGTCTCATTTCAACCTAAACTCAATCCGAATTGACTCAAACTCGCCAAATATGCATATTGAAACATTAACAAGCATTTAACGGGAATAACGAGGTGATAACTCACATGATGACGGGCCGGGTCATCACATTCTCCCCAACTTAAGCAAACGCTCGTCCTCGAGCGGACCAAGAGGTTTACTGGAAGTAGCCCAATAGTTGAATGACCCTACCAAGCATATAATCGGGGCGATCCCACGTCACCCTATCTCATACAAGTCCGGTACACACTATAGAGTCAAAATTTCACAGACCATCTGAACCATAAATCACATTGCACTTTCCGAAATCATATGCCAAATGCTAATCCCATGCCTATACTCGGGATACACTCGAATCCACTGCAATAACCCATATTCACTACTCCCGGTGAGATCATATGATGTATCGACAACCCAATCACTCGAGATGATAGTCTCTAATCACAACAACCGGCCACAATAACCAAATACTAGCAGAAAGAACCTTTCTCATTAGCTAAAGTCTTAGTCCAACACCTTCATATACTGCCCACGGCAACCGAACACGCGATATATCGAATCCATCTCTCAGGTCACCCATTCATGAATCCATTTCCCTTTTTAACTGATACCACAATAGATTTCGGAGCTGAACCTCGATATTACCTTTCTAACCAGCTGGAATCACATATACTCACACTCATTATTGGCTCCAATGATCATTTTGATTATAACACACCGCACTGGTGATATGACACCTCAACACCAGCCTAAGCCACGACGAGCACAACACAGGCTCCAATAAAAACGTCTGAACATACTCAAATCATGACAACTGACACAAACAAAAGAGTTGTAATTCAATTCCTCTGTACCATCATAACATAGAACTGAGATCGTGTCTCGCATTATAGAAATAGAGTACCTGAATCCTCCTCGAGAGGTCATAACATCACGTGGCCTTGCCACAATTCATGATTCTATCCAAACACCATTACTCATGAAGCACCTCAAGTTACCAAGCTCAAAAAGGTCAGCCACGCACAGATCTAGGTCTGAACCCAAGCAATCAACCTCACCCACGGTGAAACAATTAACGTATGCTATCAAATCCTGAAAGGACACAACCGATGTGCCATTCGCCAAGCGATACTCAATACGGACTTTTCCTCGGAAGCCAGGAAGTATTGTATACCAGGTAACATATAACTAACTCTATTTTCACATTACACTGTTGCGGCGTAAAATCCACTCCAATGACATACCCGTGGAGGCGTGCCACCCGATCCAAATAACAGTACCTGTGGCGGCGCGCCACCCGATCCATATAGAACCCTCGCCAAAGAAATGCGCGTCGAGTCAAATTGCTCATTATGGTAAACATATATAGCCTCAAGTTCGGCCACAAGAAACGTATCCGACAAAGTTGCTCAATACCAGAACCAAATCAACGATAGAAACTTCTGCACTGATATCCGCCACGAAGGCCCAACCGACAAAGCAATACCCACCAGTCGTCTGCTGGTCCTGAGGTACAACTACCCCGCTGGAGCATACTCTGATGCACTCTGCTACACAATTTGTGCCATACCATCATAGTCTATATCACATTAGTCTAGACAACCTGGCCCATTGATGACCAGTCAGCAATCAAGTATCATAATCCAAATTCGTCATATCAAGTTGAGAAAGAAAGCCACTAGAGCTTCTGATTTTCGATAATCACAAAACGGTGTCGATACACATGATATACAACCACTACATAGGCGGACTAACGAGAACTTCAAGTCTCCAACACATATATAACACATGAATCACAATGCCTGATCCCGTACTTCACTGTACAAATACATAACGCACATCAAGTGTCCATTCATACCACGAAAGCCATTCAGAAATTTCACTATGCCATCAACGACTCAATTATTATAGTCGATCCAACAAGAGAATACCACCATACCACTGGATATTATCAGTTTACATTACCTTGTCCTTTTGGACCATATACCCTGCCAAATTACTAGAATAGCAGTACCATTTTCTTTAATCACCAGAAAGATCGATTCTTTAAATCACCTGCAGCTGCCCGCGCTGCTAAATAATTTTAATGACTCCCCATATATTATGAACTGATCACAAAACCTTGAATATGCCATTATCAACTTTCCATAACACATCGCATATACCATACCACACTAAGATAACATGGAAATTCATATTCCTTTCCTACGCCGCAAACATCGGCGCACTCAACTAGTCAAGGGCTTTCATGATCCCATATAGAGAAAACTCATTACACATTCCAAGCCTTGCATACCAACAGGAAAAATACACTCATTTTCAAACCACGGTAAAACACATCATAAACTCTTTCTCCCAATTACATTGCATAAGTTAAACTGCCAGGACTGAGTCCTTATACCCATATCAAGTTACACAACTGCCAGCGCTCAAGAGCTTTGTTGCACAATATCTACAAGACTCATTACTTCAAACACATACCAGGAATTAATCGTATTCCTTATCATACCGCTTCGATTTATTAACAAGTTGCTCCATTTACTCAATTTCTTTTCTGAACCATCTTTAACTTATTATTAGCCTTTACTGTAGCACTACCATAACTTAACTTATGTTACCACACGAGACTCGTACATAAGACCACACGATCTAAAACCCATAGGCCACTCTCAATGTTTCCCAGGAGTACCACATTCTACAATACTTGTTTTGAAGAACTTCATGCGATTTTTGAATTAGTATCATTACCTTCCCATACGGTTACATAGAATCCCATCATTCACATAATATAACACAAGTCTTGATTTCTTCTAACGAAACCAGCGTCTTTAGCCACATGCACAATCTTAAGACATCTGACTGTTACAAGTAAAATCTTGAACACCGAAAAATAATTCTCGGGCGTCATTCACCCTTATTCAGCTGTAATTCAACTGTCTTATTGAACAGGACCACTCGTGCCTTGCTAAAACTCTGACACCGCAGAACATGATTACATACAGATACAATTAGCTATCTTCCTTTTATATACACCGAACACTCTTTACCAACATAAGTTCACAACATCCTAGTATTTCTTCATATCTACGAAGCACCATAACCTTTATCAAAATTTCCCAACATACCTAGAGACGGAGCCAACACAGCACACGACAGTGCAATCAGTTAATCAATAACAACCTCCCCAACTTAGCTCGGAGTCATACATCAAAGCACTTTTAGCCACTCATAACCTTCTTACTCAAATGATGCAACAAAGTTCTAGTTAGATTAAACTCAAGTCATTTACAAGCTTCGGTGGAGGTTCGAATCATCAGAAATATTAATTCTTTTGCAATTCTTGCATTCATTCACACACAACAGTTACGCCCACTCTTTAGGTGACAAAAATCTTTTCTAAGTCCCAAATTTTCCAAAAATTTCGGTAGAGTTTCCTTTGTAAATTGGCCTATCCACCTGCCAGAGAATCACCAAAACCATCCTAGCAATACATTCACAACTCGACAAGACATCACAATGCATATCGACAACATTAGTCCCAATACTACACAAATCATATTATCATAATTGGTACATGAACATGCGTTGTACCTGCTCGAATCGTAACACATATCAACTACCTTTCAATTACACATGAGAATCAACCCACCTACCTCGCCTCAATTTAGCATTTCAGCACAATACCTTCCACCAGGATACACATAGCATAATCACTTTAGTCTTCCCGAGTTTGAACTCGTTCCACTACACATAAGGCACTTTACCTTCCAATTAAGAGATATGGTAAATATTCACCACGCCCATAGGTCGGAGCTACACAACAGATTAGGTAAGAGTCGAACAATTAACAGCTCATCCATTAGTCTACAAGTTTCCCTAATACTTCTACGGATCGGCACAAGGCCCCAAACATGGCTACCGGCCCAACTACACAGTTATAAGCTCATTCACAGTCATAATACACAATAAACTATCAGTTGGGAAGGACCAAGTCCAATCCCCAAATCACAATATCACCACGCCCGTCACATGACGCGTGTCTCATCTCAACAAAGCACTGTATAGTGCAAGTACGGGGTTTCAAACCCTCAGTACATTATCTATTGCCACCACTCACAAAATCAGCACCTCAATGCTCAAGTCATAAACAAGGTCCAGCCTCAAGTCATCCCGACCGGCCCAACATGAACTCACAGAGATTATATCTCGCCCCTCACTCGGGGAAATCACAAGCCATAAGGCAATTATATTGTTGAGCGTTCGATGCGTACACAGACGTGCGGAAGGAATTTCAAAAATTATATCTCAAGCTGAATCAAGTGCGCACGATAAGAATTCCAAGAAATGTGAAGTGTTTCCTATAGCCTAAAAGACATGACCAAGAATTCAAAGTGACCATAGCGAGTTCTGAAGGTGGTCTTTGGAATATCCTGTTCTCTGATCTTGAATTGGTGGTACCCGGACCTGTCACGACCCCAAATCCGGTCGTAATGGTGCCTAGCACATTGCTAGGCCAGCCTGACCAATCAATAACAATAACGGAGCTAGGAGCTCGCTTTATCCCAATTAAACATATCAAAACATGAAAAAACAGTGATATATATATCAAAAACGGGGAACCAAGTCCCAACACATACCAACTCCCATAGACCGAAGGGTCAAGAGTCATGAGCCTCTAATGAACATAATGTAATAATCGTTTACAAGATACCAAGTGCGGAAAGAAATAGCAATACAGAATCAAAAGACAGTAAGAAGGAATATCGGGTCCTGCGGACTCTGTAGCTACCTCAGATATCCTACAGATGTCGCCTCGAACAGCTACCGGATCACTGCTGAAAGGTACGTGGATCTACACACAAGGTGCAGGGAGTAAAATGAGTACTGCCAGACTCAGTGGTAATAAATAGGGGTAAGACCGCGCAGATAAGAAATCCGCAATAAAGCACTATGTAAAGTTGTAATCAAATACCCTGTCACAGAATCAATATCAACTGTACATGTACCAACAAGTACCAGCAAAACAGTATAACAGCTAGCAGATGTAGCTAAATGCAATGCAATGCATGATATGACCGCTACAGCGCGTAGCCCGATCCAATTTGGGTACCCGTGCTCACTGTGGGGGTTCAGACTCCGGAGGGGCTCCTACAGCCCAAGCACAATATTACTGCGGCGTGCAGTCCGATCCAACATGTATACCGCTACGGCGCGCAGCCCGATCCACTACCAGTCAGCTAATATGCAAATACAGCCTCGCAGGCTCAAAAGTAGTTTTGAAAACCCTTTTTATAATTTTTCAGTTGGAAAACAGTAATATCAAATTCCAGAGATTGGAAATAGCATGATAACAGAAATAGCTACGGACCGGTAGTAACTAACATGTCAATATCATAAGACAATGATAACGATCCTTGCGGGATCCAATAACTGGCTCACGGCCCACAAGTATACTCAACCGCCCAAGAAGGGGTTCAACGGCTTAAGAGTAGCCAATATCACAATATAGTATGCAACCATCCGAGAAGGAGGTTCGACGGCTCAAGAATAGCCTAATATCATAACACAGCAGTCTCAACAAGTCGGACTAAGCCATAGTCCCCAATCACAATCGACCCCGCACTCACAAGAGAGTACGTGTCTCGCCGCTATACGGCGTCACAAAGTGGTATACCGGGGTTTCGAACCCGCTGGTCATCACCCACATCTATTACTCACCTCAATACAGCGCGACGACTACTCCGCGATGACCTTCCCACGAGAATCAAGCTTCGCACTCGTAGAATCTGATCAAATATAGTAAATACACATCAAATTAGACCAATGGAATGATACCCAATCAAAACAACTCAATTTACATCAAAATTCCCAAAGTTGCCAAAACCCAACTTTTGGTTCGCTTCTCGAAAAATTTCAAAAGTCACATATTCGGAACCCTCATCTCGATACGAGTCCGTACATATCAAGAACTCCCAAATCGGACCAAAAATGACCCTTCAAATCCTAAATTTTCGTTTTTGAAAAGTTTACAAATTTTCTCCAATTTCTTCCATTTGATTCACTAATACTTGATGAAAAATAACCATGGAATCATTGAATATAATCACTTTTGGATATAGAACACTTACCCCCATCCATATGGTGAAAATCGCTTCGAAAATCGCTTCAATCCGAGCTCCCTAGCTCCAAAAATGAAGAAACTCTCGGACTGCCCCAATTAAAAGCCCAGCGATTTTCGCATCTGCGGTTACTGTTCACCGCAGGTGCGATTTACTGTTCACCGCTTCTGCGGCACTGTTCATCGCAGAAGTGAAAAATCACTGTTCACCCGCTTCTGCGGGTACTGTTCATCGCAGAAGCGAAAATACCCCAGATTTGCCCCAGAAAATTGCAGCAACTTTTTATTTCACTAAAAATGCTATAACTCAATCATACGAACTCGGAATTTGACGATTCTTTTTCCTATGGCTCCGTAATTTTGATACGGATCCAGTGGTTTAAACAAAACTGAATTTGGATCTCATTTTCTCAGTGCAACATCAATTTCGCTCGTTAAACAATTAACTCATGTTTCGCCTCAAAAACCCAATCGCGACTTGATGAAATTAAACCAAAATTTTCGGATTAGTCCTATAATTCATTATTTAAATTCTCAAAGTCTCGAAATCAAATTTGGATCCCTAGAACTAAAAATAGACCTTTGGATCATTACATTTATGCTCAAAACGGCAAAAATCTTCCAAAAATGACCCGTTGAGCATCCGAATTTACCCCGAGCCTCCGGGACCTCAACCAAAAGTACTAACACCTCTTATAACATCATTCAAACTTGTTCCAATCATCAAAACTCTATCGTTAACATCAAAATCGTCCTTTTTCAACAAATTCAAGCTTAAGTTTAACTTTAATTTCAAAAATTCACATTCGATCAAAAACCCGACCAAACGATGTTCGAATGACTTGAAAATTTGCAGGCATATCCAAAATCACCTAACGGAGCTACTGCAACTGTCGGAATTCCATTCCGACTCTCGGGTCAAAATCTCACCTACCGTTCGGATTTCGCCAAAATTCAACCTTAGCCAATTCAAGCCTAAAACTATACCGGGCCTCCAAATTCACTTTCGATCGCTTTCCTAGCTCATAAATGACCTCCCGGAGCTGACCGAATCATTAGAATTCAATTCCGAGCTCTATAACTCACCAGTCAATGTCCAGTTGACTTTTCCCAACTTTTCCTTCTTGTAAGAGACTTTTTGTCTCATTTCCAACTAAACTCAATCCGAGTTGGTTACATGTGCAATTATTATTAACCCGCAACCTGGCCGGTGTGTGCGAGGTAACTTGCTCAATAATTTAATTTAGAGCATATTCCAGATTTTTTATTCAAGAAGTTCATCTTGATAAGTTAGTTTACATCATAGCTGGTTTAGCAAAATGATTTATTGAGTGCCTCTACTTAATATCTAAATTATTGCTTATGAGAACAAAGTTATCTATATCAGTTTGATATAGGTTATATACGAAAGTATATTATTTTCTCCCCTCACAAGTGGTTCAGGGTCAGGAACCAAATAATTCCATCTTATTATTTTTGATGTGTAGTGTATATTTTGATTAACACCATAACGCACAAAGATGGGTTCTCAAAGTTGAGGAAACAAGTTAGTTTTTCTAACATGAGGGGGAGACATGATAAACAGTTGAGATAAAGTTACGAGGAATGAATTATCGTTTCTATATCTAGATCCTGAATAAGATAATATGAACTTGAAGTTTATAAAAGGATAATTCATGTGCAATTTATTGCAAAGCATGCCAGATGCATTTGATGACCCAAATAAAGTAACTATATTCTCATTACAAATGCTCATATTAAGTCCTAGAAGGACAAAGTCTATGGTAAGCTTAAAGCGTATAGACAAATCAGTTTCAAATAAACTTCTTGATAAAGAAGGTGAGCAAATGATCAAAATGATCATAATAAAGGAGGCAAGTGATCTAGAAGATCACATGACATAACACTTCATAATATCTCATGAGAGATTCAGGTACCTGAATATATGAATGAAGAGATCTCTATGTTATGTCGTTATGAATATATTGAAATTGATATAAAATTTTTGTCGACGTCAACCTTCAAGAAGCTAGTGCACAAGATTGGGACGCGAAGGCTTAAAGATATGAATTGATGCTCTTATCAGGGGGAGTTAATGTGTGTTGTACTCTTTTTTCCTTATAAGGGTTTGTCCCACTGGGTATTCCTTGCGAGGTTTTTAACGAGGCAACCAAAAGGCGTATTGTTAGATATGTGTACTATTTTTCCTTCTCTAGAATTTTTTTTCCCACTGGGTTTTATTTTGGTTAAGGTTTTAACGAGACACATTATCATTAAATAGACATTCAAGGGGGAGTGTTATGAATAGAATTCTATTTAGAGTGAATGTCTATCTTGTGGAGAGTTTTACTTTGTGACTAAGTCATTTTTTCCTATAAATATAGGGGTCTTACCCATTGTAATTCATCCCAAAATTCAATAAGAATTCTCTCCCTACTTTTCTCTGCAATATTGTTCTTCTTCTTTTATTATTTTATAACAATGTACTTATTTTTATGATATTTTAAGAAGAAAACAAATATTTTCTTTGAAATCTTCATTAACGTCATTTATTAAAAAAATATACTTTTTGATACGTATCTCTTGAAACTCTTAAATAGAAAATTAATACAAATTATTTATTTAGAAGACTAGAATTTTTACGGATTTTGCATAATAGTTTCATCTGTTGAAGCTCTTTTTTTTTTTGGTAATAAAGATAGATTTATATTTAAACAAACTAAAGCGTACAGAGAGTTCCGTGCCCCTTTTGTACCTGTCGGGGTAAGTGATAACTAGTACTAGCTATATTGTTCGTAGTGTTTGTACTTAAGGTACTATTACAACCTTCCAAAATATAAGTACTACTATTATTGTTATCACACCATACATGTTGCACATCCGGTTTATATGTACTTTGCGGAATGAAGCGTGATGTAGTTACTCCAAGCTTGTCTTCATTCCATATTTCAGTAGCAAAAGTTGGAGGCATATCAAAAATTTCCATCTTGTTGTTGTCTTTCAAAAATCTTCCTCCATGAGCTAGTTTATCTGCTAACCTGTTTTGCTCTCTGTAGGCATGGCTGACTGGTGGGTCATGTAGCTGCTCCAGTAGGTGTCTGCAATCACTTAGTAGGTTAGCATGTAGTATGTTGTTATTTTTTAGTAGTGTAAGTACTTCTTTCGCGTCAATTTCCACGTGAATTTGAGTTAAATTGAGTTGAACCGCATATGTAAGACCTTGTAGTAAGCAAGTATTCCAGACATAGTTGGTTCTTTGGACAATACCGTACCTGTGAAACCAATGATCCAATTGTCCCTATAATAACCCCACCAATTCCGTTTCTAGTAGATTGATTTGAGTGCGCCGCATCCGTATTTAATTTATATATGTTTGGAGCTTGAGGTATCCATTTGAGTGGTACTCGTATGTTATTTTTAATTTTATGAAAAGGAGCAACTAGGTAGCAATATACCGTTGCTTGATTTGTTATAATAGTTTTATTAATAAGATCATGTCTACCCGCATGCAAGTTCTTATTTCTTATTATCCAAATATTCCAAAAACATAAAGGAAGATAGGTACGTTTATTGACGTTGTAGGGGAATTTATTCCCAGTATAGTCCAATAAAGGAATTAACCATTCTTGGGGAGTATTAAAACGCAAGAGTCTTCTTATATAATTCCCCATTCCTAGTGTATTCCAAAATATCCTTGCATTCCTACAGCCAAAAAATAGGAGGTTTAAAGATTCATCAGCACTGTGACAGTAGTGATAAGTCGCATTTTCAATGATACCAAGATACGTTAGGTATTGAAGAGTTGGCAGTCTATTGTGATTTAGTAACCAAATAAAATACTTTATTTTTTGGTGTATGGGAAGATTCCAAATCCATTTAAATTGGCCCCTCGTTTGAAGTAGGTTATTATTTTGGTTGTCAAGGTCTTTATACAGTGAATTAACCGTAAATTGTCCATGATTTGTTAAAGCCGAGAAGATGTGATCCGGCTTGTAATAATGTACTAATGTTATTCCTATTTTTTTAGAAATATTTAAACCTCAAATGAAATTCCATGTGACTAAGTAAATTTAAAATAACTTTGAAGCAAATGAATAAAAAACAGACTAAAAAAAATGAGATATCCTGTTATGAGTTTCGAAAGAATATATGTTTCAAAATGTATTTATCTTCTTTGTTAAATTTCTTAAAAGTAAATACATAAAGTTTTTATTTATAATTTAATTTTTATTTTAATAATATGTTTAAGCATACTTAGTTGTGGTTATGGATATACCTCATAAGATATGTAATCGTAAGATTTTTGTAATATGTAAATATTATAAATGCTTAATTTCTTAACACTAAGAATTAAGAGTTTAATATGCCTAAAATCTAACTCGATAAAAAAAACTATTATATTGTAATTCTTATTAAACAAGTCTTACATATAACTTTCATTTATAATTAAAATACCAATGAAACTATATCATCCCAAATAACATCAAATTTAAACAAATATAATCTTATATCAATTAAATTGTACAACAAATTATTTATATTATCCATCGATCAAAAAATTAAGAATTTAATATAATTATACAAGAAGGGGTAGTGTCTCTATTAAGACTATTATTCGATATCTCATATTAACTTAAATAATTTCAATATTATTATGTTTTATTTCAAAACTCTGAGAATTAAATATTGCTGATAAAGAAGATTATAAAAAAAAAAATTTAGTACATCATGATTCATACTAAACAAAGTATTACATGTGACTTTCTAATATAATTTAATTGTATTACAAAGTATTACATGTGATAACTAACTGTATTCAATTTGAACAGGGGTTTTGACACACCTACCCATAAAATCAAAATTATTTACTCTTGTCTACCCATTTGTTTTTTACCCATAAATTAATTACATTTCATACCATAGTAGTTTTTGTGGGGAATAATTTCTTTATTCTCCAATTTTTTTAAATATTTCTATGCTTCTTTTCTGCTTTTCTTTTATATCGTTTTCTTTTTATTTCGTGGCCTGAGTCCCAGTTCAACCGTAGTTGAACTTCTTATTTTTTATATTCTTTTTCTCTTCATAATCTAATTTCATTTATCATTTTTATTATTTTTTATTATTCTTTTTTTATACAATAAGAAAAATAATTGATATAGTAAATATTTGCTCACTTTTTTAATATAACTAGTACAATATACTTATTGTTTTTTTCTTTCTAATTTTATAAATTTAATTATTAAACTAAAATAATATTAGTTGTGACTTGATCTAATACACTGAATATCACATTGACTGTTGTTGAGCACCATATATTACATAATCAAATTCTAAGAATCAACACGTGATTGCCATGAAAACCTTGATCTCCTTCCCTATAAATATCAATGCACACACTCTACCATTAGCACTAACACAACCAATTACGGAGCAAGAAAATATAATCTACGACAATCAAATCTCCATATATACTAGTTGGAATTAAAATGATAATAAAACATTAAAAATACAACAAAAGTATAAGTAGCGAAAAAGACTTCTATTACCATGTGATACCAATATGGTATATATGTATACCAATAAAGCATATGATTTCTCTAGAATATTGTTACAACTATCTGCGACTATACTACTCTACCAAAACAATAAAGGACACAATAAAAGTATGAGAAAATTACATGCTCGTATTGTAAGCTAAATATTCGCAAGAGAATTACCACCTCGTTATGTTGTAAATACATGTTTTATGATTTTATATCAGTGTTAGAGTCTATCGGGTGAGTTAGGAGTGAATTGGATTGAAAATGAGGCATATAGCCTTTTTGAAGGGAACTTGAATAAGGAAAGTCAACCCGGAGTTGACTATTTGGTTAGAGGACTCGGAATCGGATTCTGATGATTCGGTTAGTTCCGGGAGGTGAATTGTGACTTAGGGGAGCGATCGGAATTGAATTTGGAGGCCCGGTGTAGAAATAGGCTTGAATTGGCTAAGGTTGAATTTTGGCGAAATCCGAACGGTAGGTGAGATTTTGATCCGGGAGTCGGAATGGAATTCCGACAGATGCAGTAGCTCCGTTAGGTGATTTTGGATGTGCCTGCAAAATTTCAGGTCATTCGGACGTCATTTGGTCGGGTTTTTGATTGAATGTGTAATTTGGAATGTTTTAAGGAATTTAGGCTTGAATTCGATGCGAATTATGGGTTTTGATGTTGTTAGACGTGTTTTGAGGATTGGAGCAAGTTCGAATAAGGTATTAAGATATGTTGGTATGTTTGGATGAGGTCCCGGGGGCCTCGGGGTGTTTTCGGATGGTTAAATGGGAGAAATTTTGGAAAAAAAATTGCAGGTTGGCATCCTGCTTCTGTTGTTTCCGCTCCTGCGGAATTTTGGACGCAGGAGCGTGTCCGCAGAAGCGGACGAGATGCGCAGGAGCGGCTGGTTACGCAGAAGCGGAAGTCATTCCGCTGAAGCGGCATCGCTGGTGCGAGCCAGTGATCGCAGAAGCGAAGGGGAGAAAATGGGCATGGTCCGCAGAAGCGGACATTCGACCGCTTGGGCGAGACCGCAGAAGCGGACAATGGTGCGCAGAGGCGGATGTTTCCGCAGAAACGGAAGTTTCTTCGCAGAAGCGGGCCCGCTTAAGCGGCCCTTTGCTCGCAGAAGCGGAAATGGCCGGCTAGGCCTGGAACCGCTGAAGCGACCCTTTGGTCGCGGATACGGGTGCGTAGGAGCGGAAAATATTCCGCAGAAGCGAAAATCGCTGTAAGTAAGTGTATCATAAGTTAGAAAAATTTCAGAACATTTCACACATTTTGGGTCTCGGCTTTAGAGGCGATTTGGGCGATTTTGAAGAGAAATTCAAGGGAAATCATCGGGTAATCAACTATGGACTTAAACTATGATTAGTATTGATAATATTATGCAATTATATCATGAAAATGGAGGAATTTGGGGTAATTTATGGAGGATTTAGCCCTAGGTTTGAACTTTAGAAAATCAAGGTTTTGAATGGGCAAATGGAGTCCGAATTTGGTAAAATTGATATGCTTAGACTCGTATTGAGATGAGGGTTCTGAATATGTGACTTTCGTGATTTTTCGACAAGCGCACCGAAAGTCGGGTTTTGACAACTTTGGGAATTTTGATGTAAATTGAGTTGTATTGATTGGGTGTAGTCCCATTGGCCTAATTTGTTGTATTTCTACTGTATTTGATCAGATTCTACGCGTGCGGAGCTTGATTCTCGTGGCAAGGGCATTGCGGAGTAGTCGTTGCGCCATATTGAGGTGAGTAATAGATGTGGGTGATGACCAGCGGGTTCGAAACCCCGGTATACCACTTTGTGACGCTGTATAGCGGCGAGACACGCACACTCTTGAGAGTGCGGGGTCGATCATGAACCGGAGACTATATATTAGTCCGACCTGTTGATACTGTATTATTGGCTATTCTCGAGCCGTCAAACCTCCTTCTCGGATGGTTGCATATATATATATTGTGATAATGGCCACTCTTGAGCCGAGGAACCCCCTTCTTGGGCGGTTGAGTATACATGTGGGCCGTGAGCCAGGTTATTGGATCCCGCGAGGATCGTTATCATTGTCTTATCATATAGACATGCTAGTTTACTACTAGTCCGCAGCTATTTTGTTATTATGCTAATTCCAATCTCTGGAACTTGATATTACTGTTTTCCAACTGAAAAATGATAAAAGAGTTTTCAAAAACTATTTTTGAGCCTGCGAGGCTGTATCTGCATATTAGCCGACTAGTAGTGGATCGGGCTGCGTGCCGCAGCGAGATATATGTTGGATCGGACTGCACGCCGCAGGAATATCTCTATGAGATGTGCTTGGGCTGTAGGAGCCCCTCCGGAGTCCGAACCCCCACAGTGAGCACGGGTACCCAAAAATTGGAGTCGGGCTACGCGCCGTAGCGGTCATATCATGCATTGCATTGCATTTAGCTACATCTGCTAGCTGTTATGCTATTTATTGGTAATTGTTGGTACAGGTGCAGTGAATATTGACTCTATGACAGGGTAGCTGATTATAGTTTTACATAGTGCTTTATTGCGGATTTCTTATCTGCGCTCTCTTACCCTTGTTTATTACCACTGAGTCTGGCAGTACTCATTTTACTCCCTGCACCTTGTGTGCAGATCCAGGTACCTCTCAGCAGACTTGATTCGGTAGCTACTCGGAGGCATTGTGCGGGATAGTCGAGGTAGCTGCAGCGTCCGCAGGACCTGACTCCCCTTCTAGCTGTCATTTCTTATCTTGTTGTCTTTCTTTTCCGCACTGAGTTTATTATAAACTTTATTACACTTATGTTCTTTAGAGGCTCATGACTCTTGACCCTTCGGTCTATGGGAGTTAGTATATTTTGGGACTTGGTCTCCCCGCTGTTGGGTATAAGTATTACTATTGTTTCATATTTTGAAATGCTTAAATGGGTTAAAGAGAGCTTCTAGCTCCGTTGTTGCTATTGATTGATCAGGCTGTCTTAGCAATGTGCCGGGCGCCATTACGACCGGATTTGGGGTCGTGACAAGTTGGTATCAGAGCCTAGGTTTACTAGGCCTCATGAGTCTTGAGCCGGTTAGTAGAGTCTTGTGGATCGGTACGGGGACGCCCGTACTTATCCTCGGGAGGCTGCGAACCTTTAGGAAAACTTCACTTTTCTTGAACTCCGTCGTGCGATCTTGTTGTTCCGAGAACAGAACTTCTATATTCTATTCTCTCGCAGATGGCGAGAACGCGAGCATCGGGACGAGGTGGACGACCTCCATTGCCACCCGTTAGAGGCCGTGGGCGCGGTCGTGCTAGAGGTAGAGGTAGGGCGGCCGAGGCAGCGCCGGCTGACCCGCCCGTTGTACCGGTTCAAGAGCAGGCCCCGGTGGTTGATGCTCCGGCAGCCCCCGGCTCGGGGCCGGACTATATCTATTGCTATTCCCGGTCTTCGGGAGACTCTTGCTCAAATATTATCGCTGTGTTCCGGTTTGGCTCAGGTAGTTTCAGCTACCGCCACCGTAGCGACATCTCAGCAGGGGGTGGTCGGCGGACCCCTGCAGCTCGCACACCGACCCGGTTGTTCGGGGACTTCGGACGCCAGAGGTAGTCCCCGCTCGGTGGTTGCACCGGTTATTCCTCCGACTGCACCAGCTCCGGCTCCAGAGCATATGGTTCAGAGTTATGCCCGAGGACGAGCAGCGTCGTCTCGAGAGATTTGGTAGACTTCAGCCACCCCATTTCAGTGGCGCTGAGGGCGAGGATGCCCAGGGGTTTCTTGGATAAGTGTCAGAAGATGCCGCGTACGGCTGGTATTCTTGAGTCCAACGGAGTTTCATTTACTACATTTCCGTTCATCGGTCCCGCATTTGATTGGTGGGAGGAGGTTTCGAGAGGCGCAGGCACGCATAGAGCAAGCACCTCCTCGCATGGCAGC